>JAECUM010010680.1:0-14355 GCA_016617855.1 Megalonaias nervosa
TTTCTTAAACAACGTTTGTTCATTCCTTAGATAAAGGACAAACTCCATTCATTTTAAAAAAAGTACCATAATGTAATTAAAATAACTAACGTATGCATAAGATGTAATATCATCCCTGGTAGGTTTAAGTAGTGAACTTCTCGAATATGGCGATAATGAGGCATTAAATAAATGAACATTATTCACATACACACTAAATCTGTAGACATTATAACAAATAATTCATAAATATATTGATTGTCAGAACCTACAGTATGCCCTGCACACATTCTCTATATATTGCATAAGCATAAGACCTTTACTTGCTACCATTTGGTATAGTTCTAAAACTGCTACAAATACGTCAATGGAAAAATGATTCAGATCCATTTTACTGAGCTAAGAAAATATATTATCCATTAAAATAAACTTGAAATATTGTATTATGAGTAGTGTCACAGATATTCCAGTTAGACGTCTTAGACAACATTCTTCTAAGCCGGTCCTAAATATCTCTAAAGAGCAAACATTTTTTACTATACTAGAGTTTATTTCACTCATGTATAGTAAATATTTATAAAGACCCACTGGTTGGTATGCATAATGAAGCGACGTTATAATAAGATAGAGTAATTCTGTCGTTGGGTCCGCTTGCTCCAGAAGTGTATCCTCTGCTTACACCTATCTCGTTCATTCCCACTTCGGAGTCGCCAGTATCATTGTTCCTAGAACGTAAAAGAAGAAAAGTGAAAGCATTACACCCAACCACATATCATTTAAAGATAAATGCAAATATATTTTCAAGCTTATGGTCACGTACTTTACAAATGCCCTAGCGTGTGCAATATAGCGTGTGTATTCTCTTTTAATCACGTTTCATTATGCATAATTTATTTGATTTTTCAAATCATTTCTGAGACATAATGATCATGGCAAATTAAAACCTGTAGAACATATTATTCTACCTCATAGGTGATTGAACGGACAAGATGAAAGCTAAGATCCGAAAAGAACTTGTCATGGAGTTTTCTTTTCTAAATAGCTTCTGTCATGGGTCGATACTAAAATTAATATTAATATTATCCACAACATCGGCATGTTAGCAGGACTATGAATACAGAAATAACTTTCCTCGGTAGTAGTAAGGTAGTACAAATCTTACGAATTATGCTGAAAATAAAAAGTTACAGTATTCCGGCATATCTTATTTAACTCGATGAAAACACGGTTAGGATTCATTCTGGGAAGCGAACATGTAATGCAATGTAGCAAATACCTACCTTGATGGTACTTTTATCGATGAAAGTTGATGCATTGAACGGTGCGATTATCCTAATAGATCATTCACAGTATAAATTGAAGTTGAGATTAGCTTTGAAAAACTCAAAAGGTCGCAAGCTTCCGCTTCTAAAGTAGACATATATTTCAACTTTACTAAAAATAGAGATACACGTATATTGAAAATCTTTAGCTGCTTCTTTCTAAATAAATTTATATCCTATTGACAGCGGTCACAGTATGACGCAACATAATCACTGAGTGAAACGTTGTCATTCTAAGTATAGGGGACATTAGTGCATTAGCTGGATCCGACTATATTATACAGATGTGTACTATCCATTTTGAACTGTTTTGCTCACATGAAAGGCAAATATTACTGATTGAATTGGGGCTTTATGATATTGAATACTGTATGCGATATATTATAATACAGGTCAGTATAAATTCAATTTAAGAATTTAGATATTTATTTATGTGTATATTTTAAAACACGAGAACATAGTACTCTGCTGCTGAGAACGAATTCCAGGGTGAAAATTAAGCGACAAAACCCAGAAATGATTCAGAGTATATTATATAAACAGTGATAAAAAGTATCTCTTCCTGCTGTCAGGCAACGATACGTACAAACTGCACGTGACGTCCGAAATCAGTCATCAATATTACCTTTTACCATTCCTCGCTACCGATATTACAGATATACAATAAATCACTTAGACGCGCGTACATTAGCATCTCTGACAGCAACAGCAATGTTAGGTATGAAGGCAATTACTGACCGTGAAATATCAAGTTTTCAGACACTCACCTTCTTTTCTTCAAGACAGCAATAATGATGACGCCAATGATAAGAACACCAACACAATTTCCAATAACTGATCCCACTATTACCATCATATCTTCCCTGGATAATGCTTCTATCAGTTTTACAGATGAGTCTGAAGTATGAGAACTAAGCCACGTATAGGTGCTTATCACAAAAACAAATAGCAAGCAGGAAAACATATTTAATGGGACGGTTAAAAATGTCTACATTTTGTAGCGTAAACATTGATTTCTACAACCAGTAGAAAATGTCAATGATAATAACTATTACAATTTTCTTTTCTGTTTACGTCCAGTCTTGCCTATGTGAGATTGCTAGGGATCGAATTGTCTGTAAAATTAGTATCCATGGTCTCAAATAACAAAAAACAATATTGATCTATCATCTCCCCATCCCCATGCAGGCTAAAGTTATGATGCACAATTCAGTACCTAAGTCATATGTTAATCTGTATCATGGTGCTCCCACCAGAAATATCGATTTCACTACCTCTAACACACATAATCACACACTCAACACAAACTCGCACTTTCACGGGAACCGTGCCAACAGGGATTGCTTCCCTTCTAGTTATCACTTTCAGCCTTATTATTATTGTACGCAATATGTCCATTTAAAATCAACATTAATATTCTCAGTTTACATTGTTTAGGGATATGGATTCCCATTACAATTATAAGTCTTATGTGACAATGTCGTATCACTGGAACCAGAAGGTACAATATCAATTGTATGTTTAAGCAATGCGCGACACTTTAAATAAAGTTTTGCAAGTTAGATAGAAAAACAAATTTACATGCGAATCTTATGTCCTTCAAAGACGTTCAACAAAAATTAAATAAATCCAATCATGCTCACTTATCAAGCGGTAAAAATAATAAATGCAGTCAAAGACCGTGCCATGTAGCAACTCAAAAAACGTATCCAATTAGAGTTTTAGTACATTTCTACTTATTTTAGATACTTTTAGCTGAAGTTGATCTGAACAAAATTCATCGTGCTGTGTGGAACGAACCAAAGTTCATAGCATAATACATAAAAAGCTCGACTTCATGTGCAAGAACCTGTATCTCTCAAAATGTTTTGATTGGTGTGTTATCCAAGTTGGAGAGGTCATAAGTTGCTTTTTAAGCGAATTTAGTTTTTGTTATATAACTCTTGTTTTGTTTCTTCTTTGACTTTGTAACAACTCTGTTAGGAACAACAGGAGACAACAAGGGTTTCTTATCTTTCAAAGCATTTCTTAGCACGTAGAAAGCATGACTGAGACGAACGGACAGAGATAACTAAACTGAGATAAGAAAAGTAAGGTTAACTGTCGCATGGGCTAGAAATTGATATTTCATATGGACAGTTAACATCTATTTCTTCTCCTTAGAGCATACTCCTGTAAATAAAAACTATGGCACTTCAGAAAAGATCACTCATTCTTCCTACAAATAAATATGTACTCTTTTAACATAGCAGCAAACGTCCGCGGTAAATGGACAAGTGACACTTACGCCCATAACAATCGTATCTATTGCGTGATTTACCCGCATATTTGACATAAACTGCTGAACAGATTTCATTACAGTTCAAACACAGGCCACATGTATGCGTGCATCCACTTCCGCAAGTTCCATTTTCACACTCTGTTTAAAGATCCAAAAAGTAATTTAGCAATCTGACTATGCTTTTCTTTGTTATTCTTTTTTATAATACCTTAAACCTTTACTCATTATCATTCCATTAAATTTCTTCTTATATTTACTAATACGTGTTGAAACTTTGACACATTTAAAGATAAGCGTATTTGTAAAACTATATCTTTTCCAGGTTCAGCATTCTAGTGTTTCTATGATAATTGAACTGCGTTAGATACTTATAAGAGGGACCTTTCACTTTTCGAGATGCTTTTTGCATATCTGCATTTGTTTTGCTTTGTGTAGTGATAATGTGGGGATTTTGCTTTTGCTAGTAATTGTTCTCTTCACAAGATGAGGTTTAACCGGTTTACAACAGTCAAAGAAACAACGAAAACTCGTACACCTAGCGAATGTGTTTTTGTTTATTAATGCAACATTAAACTGCTGACACGAAATGGTTCTTGCAACACTTGATCATGTAGAAGTGTTGTAGAAGTGTTGAAAAAGAAATTCGTGGGAAAATGTTTATAATCACTCTTGGTGTAAAATGCTGCATTTATGGTCTCGCTCAAGGCCGTACAAGCGTTTTACTTTCAAGCAATGTACTTTGACAATTTATGACACTGTTCAATATTTGAAACAGTTATGTATTTTCTTTTTGTGTTAGTAACCGTGCCATCATGTAAGTCAACAGACATATCCAATTACATATTTACTACACTTCTACTGTTTCGGGTACTTTTAGCTCACGCTGACGCCGACGTGAAACTTTCCTGTATTACAGGCAAAATAAAATTCGAAATGTTGTGTCGAACGAATTATAGTTCATAGCATAATATCCAAAATTTCGACATCGCGTGCGTTTATGTGTCTGTCTCTTTCAAATGTTTTTTGTATTGTGTGCCATCAACGTTGCAGAGTATCTTTATGAGCTAATTTAGTTTTTATAATATATATGCTATTGTTCTTTCATTTAATAACAACTCCGTCAGGCACAAAAAAGAAGACAACGAGGGATTCTTCTTTTAAAACGTATTTTCAAGAGCGTGGCCAACATGACTGAGACGACCGGACTTACACAAACAGATTGAGACAAGAAAAGCAAGGTTAGAAGAACAGTTAGATTTATAAATGCATGTCCACATGCCTATATCATCAAATTGGTTTTGTTCATGATAAATGGGATAAATGAGAATGTGTTATCCTTGAGATCTTCAAGAATGACTTAAGGGTAGACTTAAAGCATTAAGTGGGTTGAGTACGTCTTGATTTTCTTGCAGTTAAGGTGACATGAGGTCTCCTCGATAATTCATTATTGTTCCACAATAACCTGGGTTTTCTTCAACTTTTGGATTGTCCGATTTTCCAATGCTCGCACATAATTCCTTCCATTCTAGTGTTTAGGGTTTCTCAGAATCGTCGAAAAACGCTACAATAGAGAGATCTGATATTTGCCGTTGTTAATCTCGACGCTACGTCATTTGATACTGCTACGTTGATCTATCAGCAGAACTATTACTCATGGTTTTTCCATTGATCATGTCAATCACTCAAACCCGTCATTAGGATGCTGGGCTTGTTCAATTTGCTCCAAGGTTACGAAAGAGGTCAATTCTGAATCTTTATTAAATACAAACCAAAGAGGCGAGTTTATACAATCTTGAGCAATGGAATGTCTCTAGCGATCTTGATCTTGAACTTTTCGTTTCAACTCCTCAGAGAAAGGCTTCGATACTTCATTGCCTATTGCAGATGCTTTCGTTGTATTGACGTTAGTCGTAGCTCTTCTCATTTGACCAAGTAAGCTGTCAAAATGTTCTGGAATTCACGCTAGGGCTACCGAGCGATATATTTCCTTAGCCGCTTTTGACTCTCTCTCTCTCTCTCTCTCTCTCTCTCTCTCTCTAAAGAAGACGTGGATGGTGTTGATTTACGTATCACCCATTCCATTTGGAACAATCGCGGGTGAACTTCAGATAAAACTTATTTTAGGTATGAGAGGGCACATAACGTGGTAGATTTGCTTCTAATTTCTCCGTGGACGCATAGTTTATTTTACTAAAAACAGTTCAATTTTAATTGGACTAAAGTTACCTCCATCCTCCTATATTATGGAATGAAAGATCCCCTCTTTACACACATTCGGCACCAAATCTGTGTAGATGGGAGAGCCACAAATGATACAATTATGATCATAGAGAGGATAATTCGAAGATACACATCTTCAAACAAGCACTATGGTGACACTCCCTTGCATTCCTTTCGAGACAAAAGAGAATGTGTATGATATCTCTCTCAGGCGGAAATAAACTGGACTACCGAATGGCCAGGACGTTAAAGAAAACAAACCTTTAAAACAGGAGAAAATATGCCCTGAGTGAAGGACATGATATGTGTTATTATTGTCAACAGAAAACAACATGGTTCTTCAAAGAACTCAAGATAGATAGATAGATAGATAGATAGATAGATAGATAGATAGATAGATAGATAGATAGGAAGATACATACATTCATACATACATACATACATACATACATACATACATACATACATACATACATACATACATACATACATACATAGAAAGATAGATAGATATGGATCAAGTTCAGAAGGTTATAGTTTTGGTTATTTTACACAGCTGCCGAGCTGTATTCCTACCCGTATTCAAATGAAAATTATTGAAGATGATGTGGAAAATGAAAATGACTTACGAACACTGACTATGAAATATGTTTCAAACATTTTGAGAAATGATGTTCTGGACGGTTCAAGCCGTGATTTCAATGCTATATCTAACACTACGCTGTTTAATAACTGGATAGATTTTGGTGGGAACTAGAAAATAGAGTATGAAATATTTCCGCAAGCCAAAAAGAACTAGGTAAGTATAGAAGCCAACAATAAATGCTTCATATGACACTTTTAGAGAAGCTTAGAATGTTTGAGTTTATATATACTACTATGCAAATAAACCATTCCTAATGGCACTACTCAATGCTGATATCAGCTCTTGTCATAAATCTACGTCAAAAAGCATTCTATTGGACGCTGATCTCAGAAAAGCTAAAATCTAGATACCTTTCTCGACAGTGGGCTTTGAAACATTTCTCGTCACTGGGATTTGATAAACGATCCCCCATCCAACAAAAAAAAACCAAAAACAGTATAATGATTTGCAAAGTCTGGAGATTAATAACTCTCCCTCACTTTTACTTACTTTTTTGAAAGTCTTAATATATAAAGATTGTCTTAGTTCAAAAGATCATTATATACTAAAGATGATAAGACGTGTCCACATGCTTACCATGTAGGGGCTCTCTGGGACAAGATGGAAATATCATGTCAACAAATGTACGCAAGTTTAATATTATCAGCCTCTCAGGCTTCTAACACTAACATTGTGTCATAGGTTTAGTTCGCATGGGTCGATATCGACACTAATGAGAATTAGCATGTAGGATACTTTGTGACGACAAAACGATTACCTGCTGATCCATGATGAAGAAGTTATATAAATGATCGGAAAATGTAATGTTAAAATTAAACTTCAGTGTGAATTCATAGTTATCTACCAACCGATACCTAGATATCTACTATTATCACCAAACTACCTATTATGCGATACCCAGTCATCTATAATCTAGTACCTTATTTCTATCCGACACCTATTGATCTACTATCAAATAAACTATGTCAAATGCCCAATACCTCACATGATCTATGCAATTTGGAGTGACAAGCATCTAGGTAGATACGTTACAGCAGACAATTATGTACTATAAATACCTCACACCTACTATCAAACACGCTGTATGAGGTGACTAATAACTAGTGATCTACCACGAATAACCCAGATATATATTATCCATAATCCAGTTTATAATATCCAATGAGCCGTTGTAGTCGCCAGAACACGGTGTTCTTTCCAACCTTCACGACTGCACTATCACTAACCCCCACATTTACTATTCCAACACCCCATATTTACTATCAAATACGACGTTTTGAGTAACTAGAACCAACGAAACTAAACAACGGGTTGGCGTACTCAAACAAAGACAATAGTTTTTGTATATACTATATAATTTAGAGAGAAAGAAGAGAAAATAGTAGGATTGCTGATATTCACACAGACATAGCTTTCTATATACGTTAGAGACAATGGGGAGAAGAATGAAATACACTTTAGGATAGCAAAGACAGACATTGGCTCACTTTTTCAGCCCAAGAAGTGTGTTAAAACAAATTCATTGTTGCAACTCATGTATGGAGCCCTCTGGGGTTTAGGGATTTTAATATTGTTTGTTCTTTTTTAATTTTATTTTCTCATTAAGAAGCTGCTAAATGAAGGTACGTTGTGATGGCAATTCCTTTTGAGGCAGATTTGTTTCTTTGCTTGTTATAAATTTACAGTTTGCGACCATAGATAGCTTACACTGTCTGACCTTAACAAATGTCTATTCACTTCTAGGAGTTTAATCCTCTACAAAGTCAAACTAAATCAGAAGCTGGTGTTAATCTTTAGGTTCACTGTAAGTTTGTGAAATTTTCTGTTTGTATTTTCTAAAAATCAGCGAAACTAACGTACACTGCAGTTGTGATTGCCACCAAAATTATTTTGTTTCCTGAAAATGTGGTGTGATCTCCTACTTCCCTATTCCTTGTAACATCCCTACCATTTCTTATAGTCGAGACGTACGCCTATTGACATCAGTATAACCCTCTAATTATATCATTGTTGTGAAGGAGTGACATAATTATGGTACGAATATGTACACTATAGACGGAAACAAACTGTATTACTATCACACATGACGTAATGAAAGAGAAATGAGTATATGTATTCATACGAAGACAAACCTACCTATCTTACATTATCCAATGAATGAAGGAAAAAATAATGGCATGATTTCTTACACACATAAATAGACATTGCCTTCGATTGACATTAAAGAGAATGTATAGAAGGACAAAAACGACTCATGGACAAATACTATCTTGATATCACAATCCAGGAAGCGTATTTATACCTATCCGACACTGACATTGACATTAATATGAACTAGAAAAGTTAATAAAATATAGGTCAACAACTATCTCAAAGGATATGTTCAGCCGTGACAGTTGAATAATATCGTGAAAACCTCAGTCAAATTATATTAGGTGAAAATTTCAAAAATTAAATCTATAGTAATGTCAAGACCTCTCGTGAAAAGCAAAAGACAGAAACTTTGGAAAATCCTGCACGCACAGCTGATGACTATTCCATGACTCACACAGATCTGTTTGCCAATAAGCCTTCCACTAAGCCGTTCTGTGGTAACAAATCAGTTCAGTCTCATGCGAGTACTTCCGATAACAGTAGTAGTAAAGAGTAATTGATGATCTTCTCTCAGAGACCCCCCCCCGGCCCCCCAAAACGTTGTATGTTAACATTTTTGTCAGCAGTTCTTTTTACCTTAAAATAATGACTTTTACATGATAACACATTTTCTGACAAAGATGTTAACATACAACGCTTTAGGGCCGAGGTGTCTCTGAGAGAGGATACATCAATACTCTCTACTACTATGTACTTATTAGTCAAAATGTTATATTAAACAAATGAAATATATATTATGTCCTTCTGTCATTCAATCAGACACGTTGGATTTGATCTAACAAATAGATTTTGTAAAAGATTTAATTCGATCAAAGCAGCGTCAGCATATACTGGTATAAAACTTAAAATAATAAGCGATTGTATTAAAAATGTAGGCTATCATATATCGCCGAAATATGGGTCAGTATGGTTATTCGCGACTGGAAATGATATGAGAAGAGCGGGATGGGCAGATGATGTGATGACATTTATCGATAACATGGTTGATATATTATTTGACAAGGATATTTCTAAAGCTATATGTAAACAAGGCTCTACTATCCAGGATCTCCTACCCCTCCAAAACTTTCTATAGTAACATTTTGTTAAAAATATTTTCACTTACCTCTGTTCACGTATAATCCTATAACAGAAATGACCACGAATAAAATTCTAACTGTGTTTTATATATCGTTATTTTGGGGAAATCTATTTCAGTAGGCGTTTTAAGAAAAATCCATTAGAAATTCCTTATCTTTGATCTTGATTTGGAGTGGGCGTTATATTTTAGGAAAATCTATTGCAAATTGACCTGATTTTGGTGTTATATTCTAAAAAATCCATTAGAAATTCCTTATCTTTGACCTTGATTTGGAGTGGGCGTTATATTTTAGGAAAATCTATTGCAAATTGACCTTATTTTGGCGTTATATTCCAAAACATCCATTGGAAATCCCTTATTTTTAACCTGATTTTGACGTCATTTTAGGAAATTCCCCGTCTTTAACCTTGATTTAGTTATTATGGGAATTTTGTATAGGCCTATGACAGTATAGAAATTCCGTTTGGACACTATAAAAGCAGTTAGAATTTTCCTTTGTGATCATATCTACTACAGTATTACGTTGATGACGAAGGTAAGTGAAAATATTTCAATTTCCAAATACATTGGAGAAATCTATAGGATATATAAAACCCGCATTTCTACCAAGTTAAAAGTCTGTGTTGGTGAATGTTGCTAAGAGACACTAATATAATCGATAAGTTTATAGATCCGCATGCTATATAATGCCGTCTAAAAATAACTTGAAGTTAAGTACATGTCTTGTTTTGAGTCAGTATAATATATAGTTACGTTTTCAGCTGTAATTGTGATAGAACTTGGGTCTGTCTATGTATGTCTGTCTGTCTGTATGTATGTCTGTATGTTTGTATGTTATACATAACATTAACTTAGCACAACAAACACGACAACTGTTTGTTACTAAGCTATGCTTGACAGAGTTGTCTCGCTTAATCATCTGATTGTCATAGCCAAAAACTACAGTGTAAAAGCAACGTTAAAATCTAAATCACACACATATATGCTATGTTCGATTACTACAAAACTTAGCTGGAACAGTATTAAAACACAGATATAGTTATATTTCTTGACCAACGGATAGTATGTCCACATTCGCTATTAAGTATAACATGTTTTCGTAATTATATAACAGAAATTTAATTCTGCCAGATACCTTACGGCGACTTTCGAATAGCTCTTTCATTGCTAATTTGCTTAGAAGATATTTGCTACCTTTTACAAAAACGTTTGACCTGTCCAAGTCTATGATGATTTTTGTGTACTGACCTTGGCTTATTGGATCGTGTAAATTTTCATATTTTGATGAAAGCGCATCTCTCAGATTTTCGAGATACGGAAAATAATCGCTATCGTCTGTTCTAATAAGAGAAAGTTTTCTTTTATCAAATTTACTAAAACAAATACCTGAAATTTCATCATTAAATTCAAATGATAATTGTTGGCTATTTTTTTTTATTTTGCTATTAACTCCATCGGCTAATGTTAAATTTTCAAACATTATTTCTGATGCTTAGACAATATTACTTAAATAATGTCCAAGCGCGAGAGTATTAATTCCGTCTTTGCAATACCTTTTATCATCGAAATTACTTAGTCCACGTTTTATAATTGCATTCGTTTCAAGCTTATGATAATTAGTCCTAATTACATTGGTTTTAATAAAACTGACGCTATTGTTAAGAGCAGCTTTGAAATCCTCAAAATGCATCATCTTTTTCACATATCCGCGAGGGATACCTTTAGCTTTCTTGGTTAGTTTATTGTCATCTAATATGACAGCATACATTTTGCTTCTTAATCCAACAAACTCTCTCACAGGTACAAACATAAACTCATCTTTCATTTTTCCAATAACTTTCTTGTTAGAATTATCATGAAATTCACTACAAGTTGGATAATCTGATAAATCGAACAAATCTTTATTATCGTAAATATCCTGATAGACATTATCACATTTTATATTATATACTAGAGAGTCAGTATCAGTAAATAGCAACTCCGAATCTGGCCACATTTTTTTGGTAAAATTATAATGAAAATCGTACATCAGCCACTTTGATATATCAAGTACAGCTGCACCAACATAGATTGGCTTATTTAACTTTAAATTTGTCTTTCGTCGTTGTATTGCGGCAAGATTTTCATTAAATATTTTCATACTAACAAAACCATCGTCGCTAACTAATTTATTTCTGCGATTGATATCATTAACGATCTCAATCGAAACTCTCCTACGTATATTTTCCATAGTCTTACCAAACACTGAATTCTTCATTGACTTGAAAAAGTTTTTCTCAAATTCGGTTTTAGCCACGGCACGACGTTTCGTATTTAGGTCAATATAATCCGCCATCCACCGCGACTGATTAAACTTTAACACGCGATGGACTTTTCTCAGAATTAGTCCAGCATCTACTGCTTGCTTTAGATTTTTGTAATGCATGACGTAATTTCTTTAATCTAACAAATTTGGAACTAGCTTGTTAACGATAGAACTTTTTGCCGTTGTCATTGCTCGTTGTTCAGGCGATAATAAACTGTAATCAATCGTCATCGACTCTGCGCAAAACGGATAGTCGTTATGTAGATCATGTAACGAACTGGGATAGTCTAGATCAACTTCAACAAAGTATGAAATATCTTTCGGAAGATTTTTTTCAGTTTCTTTAAGAAATTGGTTTGAAGTTATCCAATGAAACCCACCGCAAGGCATTGGCTGTGACATGGCCCACCCATACAAATTCACACAATCGAGATAAATAATGTAACTCGACGGACGATTTTTATCATAACTTTTCAAATATTTATTATTAGCCGCTGCATATTTTTTTATTATGACGCTAATCCCGCCTCTGATGCCTTTTTCAATAAAGTTAAACATATCGACATCTGTTAAGAGTTCTAATTCTATTTTGCTAGTTTTTAGTAGAGCGTCCCAAGACAGCCCCGGAGCAGAATAATACCAACAGGGGTCTAATCCGTAATTTGCATGACTAACCTGACGAAAATTCTCGAAAACATCTGCTAGCAATAATACATCAGTTTTCAGATATAAATCGTGATAATCGCCAAATGTTTTACAGGCAAATTTATTCCACATATCTTGTGCATATTTATACTCGTCGTCGCTGATGTTTTCATTCTTGAGCTGCGAGTAAAATTTATCTTTGCTAGGTAGAGAAGTTTCATTAAATCTGCTCCAATCGTCGAGATATTCGTAAGGAAAGATACCTTTTTTTGTCAGATCGACATAGTTTTCACCGAAGCAGCTGCGCAGATTATTGAAATTACTGCAGCCTTTAACGAGCTCGTCTAATGATGCTGCCATAAATTGCATGCTGTCGATAAAGCGTAATTTGCCGAGGGTCACCGACATATACTTTTCAAAATTATTTGGAATACATTTTATCACGTTATTCAATTTTAGTTTAGCTTTAATGTTTTCATCACCAAAAGCTTCTACAATGATGTGACTGTCATAGCCACGAAAGTTATGTAAAACTACGGGAATAAAATCCGGAGCATGAAATTTCAAATTGCAACTGTTATGAGCTGCTCCGCAATATTGGCCGGTCAAATGACAGTGATCTCGCACCTTGGAGTCCCCCAGCAACTGTTCGCAAATATGACAATTAACTGCCTCATCAAAGTCGAGTTGTTGTTTAGACGTTATTCTGATCGGAGCTGTTCTAAGTAATCTGTTAGAAATTGTATTAACTTCGTCTATTAAATTTTTTAGTAACCACACGGCAGGATTTTCACCTCTATATAACCTTATCGGAGATGAAAATTTATCGCTGGCGCAACAAACTACTTTATAAGCTACATCACAAGGAATATGCTGTTGCATTTTTCTGGTACTTGATTTGTTCGGATTATTTTAAGTTCTTCAAGTATATCAAAATTACTTAACGCAGGCGACTTTATCTCCTTGTTCCTGGCAGCATTAGTCCTCTTCCTCGTCCTAACAGACCCGGCAGTAGACTTCCCGCCAATCCTGCCAGTAATGGGGCTATTGGAAGACATCCACCTTGTGTCTTTTTCTTCGTCGTCGTTTTTCTTTTCGTCGTTGTCTTTTTTCGCACAGTTTTTCGTTTAGGCATTATATTTAATCTTTAGACAAAAATTTTCTTTATTCCACTACCTTTAACTGCCTTTTCTGATGCGCCAGATACTGCCCCAGACGCTGCTGCTAGCCCTAATGTACCTAACACTGGCAAAATTTTAGGCAGTAATGTTTTGGCTATTACTGATAGTACCGGACCGAAGAAACCGCCATGTTTTGACATCGCAGTTATTTGTGCAGCGCTTAAATTTAAAACGAAAGGTTTTTGCGATCGTATTTATTTGCTTGATTTTTGGTTGGCAATAATTTTGTTAAAGTCCCCAAAGCACTCGGGTTGACCTTCAATGAAACCGGCCTCCTCTTCGCAACAGCAGTTGCTAATTTTTTAACTTGGCCATCAGTTAAATGTATTTCTTTTATAATATATTTTGTCATCTTATATAACGATTACAGATTAAACTTGTATTGTCATTTTTCCTCCAATGGAGTCGATTGTAACAGATCTGTCGCTTAACACTAACGCATATACGTTTAATGCCGCTGCTGGAGCGTCTCCGAGCGTCCAAGTAATTTCAATATCAGCTGTGCTGTCCACAGCTCGCTCGCTATGTTTACTAACATCAA
>JAECUM010010681.1:0-50504 GCA_016617855.1 Megalonaias nervosa
TTAGGATAAATCATTATGAAGCTAAGACATTTTGTTCACTGCTTTAACCATGGTCTCTGGATTACAGTCAAAGAAAATTTATTTTAAGGTTTTGGTTTAAAGTTTTCATTTGCTTATATAGCACAAACTTCTTGATGGATTCATTTATTCTTTGGAATAGTCATTATGAAACCAAGACTGGTCATTTTCAGGCTAGCACTCAACCTACTTGACCTTCAGTTCAAGGTGAAATGTTTTAAATAAATTCTTTGTCGGGTCAGCATGCAGGTCGTTGCCTGATTCTCATTATGTTATGAAAGAATTTCATTGGGTGTTGTTATTGATAGTTGTCGGTAACACTTGAAGGAGGTAACTGTCTCAGATGATTTATAGCTGTTCACAATTTGTGGATGAGTTAGCTGCATCGGATGATGATTTACTGATGTCATCAGTTACTGGAGGCATTAGCTGCCTCATATAATGATTTGTAGATGTCCACAATTTATGAAGAAGGTAGCTGCATCATGATGATTAATAGATAGATGTCCACAATTACAGGAGGCATAGCTGCCTCAGATGATGGTTTATATATGTTCAAAATTCCTGGAGGAGTTAGTTGCCTCAGATGATGGTTATAGATAGCTGTCCACAATTCTTGGAGGAGGTAGCTGAAGAAGGACTAGATTAATTATACTTGGGGAACATTGAATATTCAGACCTGCCAACTCTTACGATTTTGCCTTAAGTCTTACGAAAATTACCCTCAAGCATGCAAGCAAAAACTACGGAAAACTGATTATTGCCGAAAAATCCGTTTAATTGGTTCGTCTGTGTTTTATTTGGATCCGGGTTTCATATTAGAATTTGTGAAATTAGGTAGGGAACCAGACTACCTTTACAGTAGCACCCCAGACACTTTAAACTGCACCTATTTGTTCATGCGAAGCGTCTGTATGATCAAACTATTGATTATTGAATTTTTTTAAAATGGCGTCCCGAGAGTGATGCATGTTTAAGTCAAAAGGGAAAATAAACCTCTAGAAAAGTGTTAATAATCAACACAGAAAAATAAAAAGGAATATTCAGATTCTTGTGACTAAAAGATGGAAAGGACACAATTATGTTTATTGGACATCACATGCCAATTTGAGTGTCTAGTTGCGGGAAGCATGATTGCCGTTGTCATATGAAATGTAAAAAGAATTTCCAAGAATTATGTCAAGTT
Organism: Megalonaias nervosa; assembly: GCA_016617855.1. Classification (NCBI taxonomy): domain Eukaryota; kingdom Metazoa; phylum Mollusca; class Bivalvia; order Unionida; family Unionidae; genus Megalonaias; species Megalonaias nervosa. The sequence continues at coordinate 1,205 of JAECUM010010681.1, forward strand.
GAGACATAGCAACAAGCCATTGAGTTGCGTAGGGTTTGAAACTAAAGTTTATGCAACTGTACCTGTGGTAGATAAGGTCTACGTGTACTTTACAAACTTTCATTTGAACATAATGTTATCGTCGCTGTGTCGAACTTTTAATTATGTTTTCCAGCTTTACAATAGCAGTTATTGATATTTTCTTACACCTTACTGAAAACTGGTCAGTCTTACAGAAAAAATATCAGCTGCCTTACTGAGACTGACTCGTCGGGGTTGGCAGGTCTGAACATTCACTTTGAATACCAAATTATTTTAAATTAAGTATATGCAGCACACCAGAATTCAATTTATTTATTAGTCTCTTCAAGTCACAGTCACTGGAGGACTTTAGAATGCATAATTGCCACTAAATTCTTGCATCTTTAGAATTCTGTATGGAGCAACCAATTTTGTTGCTGTGATAAAATTTTGAACAAAAATAAAGCAGTGGGATTGATGGTCACTGATTATAACACAGGACGGTACTAATAGACATTATGATGTGCACCAAAAAACACACACAGGTCTATTAGCAAACAACGGTTGGTATAAAAGTATGGTATAATGGGGGTGGTCATAGCTAATTGAAGGAACCATCCATGCCAGAAATCACCAGATGTGTACTTTATAGGGTTCTTCAAAACTGTTTATCATAAAACAGTTGTCACTATTTGGATGATCAACTATGGACATGTAACTAAAGTTACAGAAATGTATTTTAGCATGCTGTTGATACACATCTGACATAATAAATAGTTAACTTCAGCAAAGGGAGAAAACTTTTAGCTCTTCAGACAAAATTATAGAAAGAATGTGTGGATGGAAAATGAAGTTCGATGTTATAGCTATCATGTGTAGGTAAACTTTTGTAACAATTCTTGTTTAAAAAAAAAATGTGTAATTTTTCCCAAGACTCTGAATCAAAACATTTCTTTTTTATGTCATTTTTAGTGGGGAGGGAAGTCGCCACTCTGACAACAGTGAAGACAGAACGCCAACAGCGATGGCTCGTGCAGTCACTGTGCATCCTGACACTATTAAAGTTATGTACTTTGCCTGATTCGCTAGTCTCATCAGGTCGCTTCAAGATGGCTACTGCAAAGATCTCACCTCATCAACAGATAAATGAAGTGCTAAGATTGGGCAGTATGTGGATATCTGGTTTCCACTAGGAAGTCAAAGATGTGTATTGAATGGATTGTGTGCTATTTTATTATAGATCCTTGGACAAAGTCAAAATCTGTGATAGTTTATACAAATGCTGCCTACACTTTTGTGAAATGGGAATCAATGATGGGGCATTGTGATGATTGTGAACTTCAGTCATAACTTTTTGTTCACAACATTCCCTTTTCCAGTAGTTCAAAAATGTTTTTCTGTGTTGCTGGAATGTATTCTTATTTGATGACTCATTTTCTTCATGAATTCTGGATTCCGTCTTTCAGGTACAAGTGTTACACTAAGCATAATGTCAAAGACCTCTTTTTCCAAAGGATCAAATGATTCCAATCTGCCATCACAGCTTGTAATAAATGATATAATAATAAACAATTGTGAGATGCAGACTTGGATCATATTTAGGTTTCCCAGTTTTATCAAAACTTCAAGCCTTACTTAATACATACTATTTGTACACATAAATTACATGTCTCTAGTTTTGTTTTTTTAAAAGACTGATACCAGTGAGGATGGTAAAATATTTCTGCACCGCAGTAAATGTAATATTGTGGTACAGAATGTAAATAAATGCAAATAATTTGCAGGTTCAGAGATCATTCAGTAAGCCAAATGATTGAATCATGATTTCATTTTTGAGTACACCTTTGTGGAAACATGAAAAAGAGAGAACTTTGTCGCCCATGTCCATTCTACTGTCAGCACCATAGAAGTCAGTGGATTAGACTCTGTGTTAATGGGTTTACTTAATGGTGTAAAATTTTATTTATAACTATTACTTTGCTACACTGCAGATGAAACAAAAACAGTAGTATGTTTGAATAATAATACCAGATCCCTTTACCCCAACGTTACTGGTTCCATTGCAATTCCGGCAGTAAACTTATTTTAGAAGATGTGTATAAAAAGTTGATTGAGCAGGTAGGTAAATTAATTCATTTATAAATTCTGGTGAAAAACTCTTGTAAGACCTCTGCATTGTTTGATGCTTGTTTGAGTATGCCAGAAAACTTTTGTCAGCTATTGTTTACCTTGGATTGAGTAACAAATTGTTCATAGGAAGCTTTGAGGACAAAAACAAAGAAGTCTTAATGGTTTTATTGTTTATGGTTAAGTAATAATTACATTAATAATAAACAACTAGTTAAGGAGTTAATGTCTTTTCAGAAATAAAAAAGATTTTTTTTTCTTCATGAACACGAATATTTCCAAATTATGATATTATGAAACTTGTTAATTTTGTCACTAGAGCTTTGCATTACTTTAAAAAATAGATGCAATTATTGGAAAAATTTTCAGAAGCCATGCTATGATCGTGCTGTATGTGAAATCATGCTACAGTGAAGCATGTTAGAGTGGGCTTTCACTGTATGAAGTAAAATGTACATAATCTATTGTACTTCTGTATGCAAAAATCTGTGGTTGGCCCTTTATTATCCCATTTCCTTAGAAAGGCAAACTTTATTTCCACCTACATTTTATACCAGCCACCATACTTAGAGTATTTATTCAGCAGAATTAAGTTAGCATTGGATGTCTTAAACCTAGTCATTCATTGTCATTTAGGGGATATGGGATAGGGTTAAGCTGGTGTTGAGTTTGAGTAAAGTTTTTCAGCCTCCCCACCTTCAGCCATTAATATCTTGGAATGTTTTTGCTAACCAGTAGTCAGTACACTAGCATGATGGGTCATTCTACCTTTATTTGTTTTTAAAGTGAGAGCTGAGAACTGTATAATTCTTTAAAAATTTGTTATTGTAATATTTTTACAGAGGATAAACTCATCTAAACTTAAATGTGGAACAGATCATGTTATGTAAGAGCTAATGATAACAAAAATTTAAAAGTAATGATGCTGAAGAAGGGATTATAGTATATCTTGGATCAGTGTGGTGATCTTACCAGTCACTCAGGTCATAGATTGTCATACAGTGTTGTAAATGTTCCTTATTTGAATACTAATGCTGTATAAGTGGCATACAGTCTTTTAAAGACAGGAGACCTTTGAACTCCAGGTAGCTTGTAATAAAATTGGACATTTACCTTTTCTATTACAGTTTGGCAAAATATTGAAAATACTTGGAAAATGAACTTGAACCCTATTACTAACTTTGTTACAAATATGAAGTAGTTGATGCAGTTGCTTATGATTGAACTTGTGTGGCTTTAAACTTTGTAAAAGAGGTGGAAGGTTCTTGTTGTCAGGACTCCATGTATATGCTATTTATGCAACAGTTGATACATCTATCAGCCAAAGAGGTCTTCAAGCCTAGAAGGTAATATAATGCAACATAATTATAATGCTACATTAAACGGTAAATGGTAACAAGACTGGAAAAAATTTACCTCAGAACTTCCATCAGCTTCAACGCACCTCACTGTACATCAAAAATAACTATATCCCACCAAAAACCTATGGGCTGTTTTTTCATCATTATCTCACCTATGCCCCACCAAAAACTAATGGTCTGTTTCCTCATCATTATCTTGCCTGATCATAAGGATAAGACAGCTTATAGTATTTTGTTATTGTTGTTTGTCATTCACCCTGTCATGCATTTTCCATTCATAGTTATTTAAAACTTCACCGATTTTGCACATAATTTTACAGGGAGCATTCTTACAGCAAGGACTTCCTGATTTGTTCAGTGGATGTTGATCCATTGTCAATGGGAAAACCTTTAAAATAGGAAAACCGCTTAAGAGAATTTGACCAAAAGTCACAAATAGCATAGTTGCATGAAGTCCTATCAAGTTTTTGCAAATGTGCCTAGCCACGATAAAATATGGCGAACTCTAATGAGAAAAAAACCCCCTGCTGATCAGGTTTGACATCCTAGTATGTTTCAGTGTTTTTTTTAAATGGCTAGAATATGCCATCAAATATGGCTTCTTTTTTTTACTGAGAATAGAAAAAGCTTTAAATTACAGCTTCTCAAAAACTCCTAAACACAGTTTGATAAATTTAAACAGAAGCTCTCTAGCATTAATTGCTTTAAACAATATTTAAAGAAGGCTGATGCACTCTAAATTACAAATAGAAAAAACTTTTAAACAGTTTCTTATATATATATATATATATATATATATATATATATATATATATATATAAAAGATGGGCATAATTTGTCCAAGCATTCTGTCATAAAGGGCTTTCAGGTTTGGGCAAGTGATTCCAATCTGCCATAAAATATGGCCACCATTGCTAAAAATAGTTAAACCTTTAAACCACTTATTTTTTATTTTTAAACTTAGAATTAACCAAATTTGCTGTAAAGCATCATATCAAAAAGGTCTTTCAATATTGGTCAAATTATGCTGATGGGTCATTACATGCGGACAAAGATAAAACTTTTAGATGAACATTGAAATAATTTGTTTTCATAACATTTAAATAGCATTAGAAGAACTTTGTGCAATTGACAGACTCGGATTATTGGCCAGCTGATTTTGCATTTGGCTGTCATACAAATGTCAGGCAGGTTAGCAATCTTGATCATCTTAGGTCTCTTGTAATTTAAAAGTGTGAAAATCCTTTTATCTTCTAACAAGGTCCTTTCATTACTTAATTAAAATGGTGCCTTAATTGATTTGGACATTAACTGTTCATTAAGTTTGAAAAGATGTAAAATGACATCAGGGAATAGAAAATTAAATGTAGATATATTCTTAATTATGCCAGATTTTACCATTTTTTTTTTTTAAGAGTTATAATTTATTTGATGTGCTTAGTCATAAATTAAGATCACAGTCCTCACTGTCTCTCTTGCACAACATGAAATAAGGTAACATTATCCCTTCTTATTTCAGTAGACAGTGTGTCTCATGTTTTATTTGTTAACTTTTCTGCAATTTGTTATTGTTTTATTCCTGCAGCATCTGTCCCTAACTCCATAAAAAGTAAAAAAAATATATCTACCAAGTTTGCTTTTTAACCACTACTTTTCACTCTTTAGAATTAACACACAACCTGTAGACCAAAGATTGTATGCATTGACAAGAGCAGAATCTGCCCAATCATTACATTTTTATGTTTTCAGCTTTTGACACATAAATGCATTCTGCTGCATATTTACAGTTTAAAATGATCTGATCCTATTCAGTATTTGTCCCAAATCTTAAGAATCCAGAATTTTGCCCACAGAAATAAAAATATTTTATCTCCTACACTGTAAATGGTCTTCAGCCATTTTTACTATATTGACTGTATCTATTTCATACCAAGCTGTGAAAAGACCTGTTGTCCATAGCTGCCAACTGTCCCATTTTTTCCGTATTTGTCCCGTATTTTGGACTTGAATACGGGTGTACGGTTTTTTTTGTGCAAAAAATACTTTTTTTAATTTTAAAAAAATATTAAAAAATTTCCTTGCAATTTTCAGTTTAGAACGGGCACTCGGTTCCATTCTGATAGAAATCTATCGCATGTATATAGGAATACAGTTCTACAATATGATTGGTTCATTTGAAATCGAGGCTACCATGCCTGTCTTTATCCGCCATATTGGATTTCGCAAACAGTTACCGCTACCACTGTGTCTCATCTTCATAATATTCAACTTCTAATCATGTTGAATAGGAAAGCAGAATATTCAGAATTTTCACCAGAAAGACAAGAAAACAGAACTGAAAGGACAATTGTGCCATCTTGTTTAGATTTGTGAAATCATCTAGTAAAGGAGAAGACTTTACGTTTTGAAATTGTGTAACGTGATTTCGCTGTTGGGCATGGAGGCGCACATGAAATACAAGAGCATGAAAAAGCTAATAAACATCAGCTTGCTGCTTCATCATACACAACTCAGCCTGAACTTGGATCTATATATATATGAGAGAACCTTGATGTAATTCAATCAAAATTTTTTTTATTAAATTTCTTTTAGAAATGAACCTTCCTCTTTCAGTTACTAGTGTTGCTGGCGATTTATTTTGCACGCATTTTCCAGATGGTAAAATCGCAAAGGATTACTTGTATGCTAGAATGAAAAGAGTTAAGTAAGAAAATCACACAGAATTGAGATTATCAATGACAGTTGGTACATTGGAATCGATAATAATTGAAAAAAATAAACAAGGTGTGGAAAAGGCTCCTATAAACAGCCTGTGTCTGAGTGTGTTGCACTCTTGCACCTGATGAATGGGCAACCGAATGGAACAGGGTGCCCGTCCAGAAGGTGCAAGTGTGCAACACATGCATCTTTGACATTAAATAATTATGTAAGGCACTGTCCTACCTTACTGATGGTTGTATATGTTGTAAGTAGTTACATATGCATTACAATTTTAAAAATCAGTTTTTGGTCCTGAAAATCAGAATTTTTGTCATAAGCAATCAATATTTTTGTACTTGGGGGTTGGCAGCTATGGTTGTCATATAATGTACCATCATTGGACATTTATTTGTCACTATGACAGTGTTCATGGAAGTCGTAAAATGAATATCGTGTCAATACCACTTTATTATGGGTAAGTTACGTAGATGATGGAATGTAGATATTTAGACTTTTTTTTAGCTTTTACAGCAATTTTTCAAATTTCACAAGACACCTTGTCTTGGTTAAGTAAATATCATTTGAAGTTAACCAGTGAAATTTTATATGCATGTTTGAATGTATATGAATATATTCATGCCATTATAGCAATTTTTCAAATTTGCCTAATTTGTAGGGTCAAACTAGGACCATTTGGTTGCAGAACAATCGACTACAAGTATTATGCAGTGTGGGTAAAAGTGTTTTACAAACACAGTTTTGTGTTTTTGAATGGAAAGTCATACTGAAATGAGCATTTTGAATGGAAAGTCATACTGACATGATCTTTTAATGATAAGACTTTTTATGAGGTCCATATTTCTAAATGAAAATGGTGCAAATCTAATGTCTAACATGCCGACCATAGTGGCCATTTTGAAAATCACTACCTCCTCTGAATGAATGGTCATATCAGCATGGGGATTTCACGGAAAGATGTCTTATAATGTTTTGTTAATCTTAAATTAAAATGATCTGACATCATATGTAACCATCTTGAAAGTCTTGTTTTTACCACTCTTTAATAGAAATTCACTTTGACATGGGGTTTTCATGAGAAGAGTTCCTATGGTGTCTGGTTGTTCATAAATGAAAATAACTAACCCTCCGGATGGTGATCATGCTGGCTATCTTGAAAATATTGTTATCCCTACTCCCAAATGGATGGTTATATCGACACCAATAAACATGAAATTATTCTTAGTTGATCCTGAATAAAAATTGTGTCAATCATACAACCAGTATGGCAGTTAATCTGGCTGTCTTGAAAGTCATTTTGTCACTACTCCTAAATGAAAATGGTGCCAATTTGACTTTGAATATGCCCACCATAGAAGCTAATTTTTGAAAATCATATAACTAAAAAATATCAAAGATGGTTTCAATACTCAGCAGTTAATAGGAAGAAATGGGCTTGTCTTGAATTCTTGGAAATTCTTTGTGCCCAGTATAGTGTCAGTTCCATCAAGGGACTTTTGTTTGAATTACAGCATTGTTTGAATCCAGAGTTAAGAATGGGGGAGTTGGGACTTTATTTACATGAGCAAGTTATTTGGTCTTCCTTAAGTTGTGTGTGTATCTCAAAACTTGAAATTCTTTTGATGAGCCCCGAGTAATCTGTCTCATCTCTAACTGATAAAAAGGAGATAAAAATCTCTTGTATTTTTTAAATTTGAAAACACCCGAAAAATTATAATTTAGTATTTTTTGTTTCATGTAATAATTGTGGAATGGTACAGCTTACAAATTCAGATTTCACTGTAGTAAACATAAAGTAATATATATCAAATTAATGTAGTTTTTATTGCAGTAGATGTAAAATTAAGATATTGTTTGTTAAATAGGTATATATTAGACATAGCTGAGAACAGTAAATATCAGAAATTTGAAACATGTTGTTCCTATTGTTTCGTCGCTACCATTTTTTGTTCAGATTATGAAAATTAGTTTTCACTTGATTCAGTTATGAAAAGTTGTAGCTGGAAGAGGTTAATGATAAAATCATATGACATATTCACAGTTACATACCTTTTTGTCAAGGATTTATCTTGGTTACCATAATATTTAAATATTTCTTCACATCTTATCCTTTATTTCTTTCTTTAATGATATATAAAGCATATCATGTTATCTAGTCCAGCATTTACCATTACATTTGAGGAGTAGTTAAGAGTTTGATTTCATTTCTGTATTATTATTTTTATTGCTTTCATTTATGTCACATTATTAATATTATTACTGGAATTGCTTGTATTTCTTTCACATTGCAATTTTTATTTTGTAATTACCTTGTTTGTTGTGCATCCAAATGTGAACATCATAAACCCATATCTGTCATTGATTAATATGCCAGAAGATTAGGTCTACGTTGCTTGTATGGAATCATGCCATGTGTAGAATTAATGCATTGACCTTAAACTTCTGGTTCATTATGAAACAGCAGTAATGATGTCTGTAATAGAGTTACTATCATAGAAATTGATCTGATCTTTTGGCTCTTTATAAATCCACAGTTCAGTGTCTATGGTGTCTGCATGAAATCTTGTCAGGAGTACCATGACCAGCATAGATTTTGACCTGGCTCATTATAAGACAGCAGTTTAGACTCTGTGATGTCTGTACAGAATCATGTCAGTGGTAGATTAACTGCCATAGAACTTAATCTTCTGGCAGTTTAAGTGCACTTGGACAAGGGAATTTCAAAGACATATTGCCAATATCATATCAGCATGGTTTGTCCTTCGCAAACAAACAACTTATTTGGTGGTGGTTCCCCCTAGTAGATTATTCCTCTCTCTTGGATGTGATTTGCTAAACAATACATCATTAAAACATGTGAAATGTTTATTCCTTTTTACTTGAAAATAGTTATGTATAAATACTCAGTTTATATCAGTTGATTGACAACTATTTCTTTAAAGACATTTCAACCCTGCAAAATGCCATTTTTGATTAATTACTGTAGAGATACGCATGGAAGCAATTCCCTGTCAGAAAGGGAGGCAAATTCAGTACACATACAGGGAATTGACTGTTTATAATGTGACTGCTTTCAGTGACAGAAATTAGGCATGTTTGTACTGTGTTCATATATATATATAAGTTCTGTCTTTAATTCGATTCCATATGCTACAAGAAAAATAAAATTAAATCATTTTTGCTTATTCATTTCATTTAGCAGTCATTCCTTATTTTGTTTATTCCCCATGTCTGATAATATAAGGATTGTAGATGTTTTACTGTCTTTTGTTTTGAGGTTGAAAACTATCATGTTGTTTGATCTATTGTTCATACGTCCATACATATTAGATATAACGTCACTTGTAAATTTTTCATGTGCTCCCCACCCCTCTTTTTGTTTATTTTAAAATTAATGGACTATGATGATGAGTTATGGTATTTCAAGCAATGTGTAATAGCTAGGACTGGGCATGTCAGCTTGGATAGCTATAGTAGTAGAGCAGCCATTGTGTTAGCGAGGTCCTGGGTTTTTGAGCCCCGGTGCAGCCATACATTTTTCCATCTTGCATTTGGTATTGCAAACATTATTCCGCATATGCACCTCCAACTGTCTAGGGAGGGTACATTTAACTGGATATTGGATGTTGAGACACAAAGACGGCAGGGAGAAGGTGTAATGGATAGGACTGGAAACATTGACTTCGATAGCTCAAGTGTTAGAATGCCCATCTAGAGTTTCGGAAGTCTTGGGTTCGAGTCCCATTTCAGTCATACATTTTAGCCTGTTACAGCTGCTTTAAACTTGTACTTAAATATCACTGGACTTGTACTTAAATATCACTGGACTTGTACTTAAATAACAATGGACTTGCTTCTTCTAGATTTGGCAGAAAGCATCCTTGCTTAAAGGTCTTCAGTTCTTTACAAATGATATTGATTTGCCATCAAATCTGTTTGCAATTATAAAATTTAACAAACTTTCAAATGACTTGTTTTCAAATACTGCTGACCAGAATTTGACTGATATTGGCAGAAAGCATCCTGGCATAAAAGCCTTAAACGTTTGTACAAATCATGCTTTTACAAATGAAAGAAAGAAAAAAAAGCAGCTGAATATTTTAAAATATGCAACAGAAATACTAGAAACATAAGCAAATTAAAAAAAATTAAACAATATCATAAAAATGCTCAGCAGAGTTTGACCAAATTAGAGAGATGGCATGAATAATAATGATTTGTAATCAAATATGGCTACTGTTACTGAAATTATGAATAAAATACAGAAGTTGAAATGGTTGTTTTCTTAACGTAAGGATTGAATTGCTTTGGAGAAAGATTCTTCAGAATGCATCAAACTAACATTTTTCTTGTTTTCTTTTTTTTCATGGGTAAGACAAATTTCTTAGTGCTGTATTATTCAGTGATTTTCTCAGACTTTATGATAATCCATTAACTCTTGTTGTAAAAACTGTTAGCAGGTAGTTCTGTTCAAAATGTCTTTGTCACATGATAACCTCATCCTTAGCTTTTGGAAAAGCTGGCTTTCCAGAGCTGATCATGGGTATAATAATGTAGGTGTGTATGTGATTCTTGCATTAAAATAATTTCACCTTTTGTCTTATTGAACAGAGCCAGTTTTTTGCTAAATTCTGTGGAACAAATTAAAGATCCAGTTTTTATTGAACAAAAATTTTCCTTAAATGTAGGGAATAAAGAATATATGGATCCTTTCTAAAAGTGTTTTTCTAGGAATCTAAAATTCAGCTAGGGTTGCTATTATAGAATAAGGCCATAAGCTGTATGTTAAGGGCACAACCGCAGAATGATTGACAGTTTTTGATGCAAATACTCTTGTTGAGTATTGAATGTACAAATTTTAAATTAAGACTAAAATTCAAGATAATATTTATTCATGTATATACTAGTGTTTTATGACAATTTGATGTATTTATTTACTTGTGTATAATACACATTGGACTGCTAAGATAACGTGTACATCCGTATCTGCTGGTGTGGTGTGCATCATAAGATCAGGGTGCATATTGTTTAATTGGATTCATAATTAGAACATTGAGCATCAGCCCTGATCAACTAGTGTATGACATGACAGCAGTTAGGTTTTAGCAAAATATTTATTGATATTCAACCCACATTGTCCACCATGTCATGACAATTTACACCTCAACGAGTTCATTTATCACCACCATCCATTATTTTTTTGTAACATTCGGAAATGCCCATCATTGGAGTTTATTGTTTCATGAAATACCTTTTTGTAAGTTTTTATGTTATGTGTATCTAAGTATCCATTTTTTTTATCCAGTCAATTCATTTTATGTTGTTTTGTACAATTGCAAGTATTTTCACCATTGTATGGATATGTGATGTTGGGTCCATATAAAACAGTGCTGTTTTTTTTTTTTTTTTAAATTCTGCATTGAAATGGAGCTGACAGTCAGGTAATTCATTTTATGCCGGTGCCCATATTAAAAAGGTCTTCATAGAATTTGTGTCTGTTTTGACCAGTAGTTTATGAATACTGAATTTACTGCTGTTTAGCATTCACTCAAAACAGTGTAGATTAGCCTTTCAGTTCCACAGTGCACTAGCCCAGGTCAACGGACCTAGTAAGATTTTCAGTACAATGCAGTGGAAAGCCAGACTGTGGTCTGGGGAGAAATCAGAAATGGATAAAATATGCCCCTGATTCACTCATTTAAGGTTAACAAAATTACAGTTTATATTAGTCTGGCTGTTGTACCTTTGGGGTATAGGGGGCTCTGGATAGAGGTTATACCTTTGTTGTCTGGCAGCTGCACTCTCTGAGTGGACGGATACACTGGCCCTCATCCATCTCCCAAATCTCTCACGTCTGCCTCCAAGAAGGAATCATTCTCGGCATACCCCGGTACACCGCTTCAGCTGGCGGACCAAACGACGTTGAGGGGTTGATGTTAACACTGCATCACTAGGCGTATGAACTTCTACAATGAAGTCACTGGCTAGGGTGGAAGGTCTCTACAGATCAACGGCCAAGTGTTCAGAACCAGGGCACACCATATATATTAGAGGACTGTGATCTCTTAAGCCATGGTTGGCCATATGCCTAGGAGAGGGAAACTCCGATATAAAACCTACAGCCTGTGGACCTCGCTGTCACCGTCCTGGCTTGCTGGGCCATAGCAGATGAACCCCAGCTTTTGTAGCTTTAATTTAATTGTGTATTAGCATAACATTATTTTAATGTTATAAACATTATGACATCTGACTTTTGATGATAACAGCTATGAAAAAGATGATACCACAAACATTCATATAGTGTCATCAATCTGGAAGGTTGTGTGGTTTTTACCCAGACTGGTGTCTGTAAATACTCTATGTAGATACAGTCAGGGAAGGCCAAAAATAACAATGGTTTTTACCCAGACTGGTGTCTGTAAATACTCTATGTAGATACAGTCACGGAAAGCCAAAAATAACAATGCACCAGCAGATTAGAGTTTATGTTATTGTTTTTACTTTTAAATTTGAGCCAACAACATAGATCTAGATGGCAACATATCTTTACCATATTCATTCATGTATAATGCTCTTCCAGCTGCAAACAGCACAGATTCAGATCTGCAGGCACATTATGTCATATCAAAGTTTACACTGTTCACATTAGGCACATTATGTCATATCGAAGTTTACACTGTTCACATTAGGTACATTATGTCATATCAAAGTTCACATTAGGCGCATTATGTCATATCAAAGTTTACACTGCTCACTTTTAACAGAACAGCATAGTCTCTGATCTACTTGCTCATTATATGATAGCTTATCAAGGTTTACAATGTCCAGATTCATTTGTTATAATAGTACAAGAAAATAGTGTAAACCCAAATTTGCTGGATCATGTTTAGGAAAGTTTACATTGTTTACTCTGGTAATTAAGCATATCATAGACCCAGAATTGCATGCATATTATGTGATGGTAGATTGGTGTTTATACTGTTTATTGGTAATAATAGCAACAAAAAATTGTATAGAGCCAAATTTGCTGGCACTTCATGTCATGGTTTGTAAAGTTTATATTGTTCATTCTGGTAATTAAGCATATCATAGACCCAGAATTGCATGCTCATTATGTGATGGTAGGTTGGTGTTTATACTGTTCATAACAAGTCCATTTAATAGCATAGACCCAGATCTGCTGGCACTTTATGTTGGATCTGGCTGTCTGCTTTTATCTATTGGGTAACTACTATACTGCCTTTCCTTAGGAGGAATTACTGTTGACACTACCCTGAGCTCTCTAGCATTCAAGACACAAGACATCGTATTGTGTTCCAGTACTGTTTTATTCACAGCCAACAACTCTCATCAGCTAGGTAAAAGGCTGTATAGAATGAAAATACAACTATTACAAGATATAAAATTTATTACATTTACATTAATGGGTGACATGTCTAGGTAGTAATGAAATAATGGGCATATAAACTTTTGAAGTTTATCATCTAGTATACACCAAGTAATGTATCTACCATGAGTCTTTAGCTGATAAATGTCAGTTAATGATGATTTATGAGCTTACACTGTTGTGGGCTGTGGATTTAATGAAATGAGCTCTGAAATATTTCTGCCTTAATGTATTACAAGCATAGAAAGGAAAGCCATTTGTTAGAAGAGTTCACAAAAAGGGGATTAAAATCTCACAGGGCTGCAATAAATGAACTGTCCTAATGGTGGCAGCATAAATATTAAAAAGAAAGGTTTATTCTGCTGGTTTGTGCATATATATATATATATATATATATATATCTTATAGTGGCAGAATATATTCTTGTACATTGATATCTTTTTAATAAGTAAATATATCCATATTTCAGTTTTATGGTTCTAGAAAGATAATATTTTAAGCTGTGAATGTATATTTTAGTTTGAAACTCCAATGATGAATGAAATAAACATGTAAATATTAAGTGTATTTTTAATTTTATTCCCCAATTTTAGTGAAATGTATTGTTGACAGAATTTACTTGTAATAATAGACATGTTGCAAATGTTGATGAGCAGGTATCACTTTTTAGGTAACAGCTTTGTCATCAAATATAATTTTAAAATCCTGTGTTCCTGTTTTTCTAAAGTTATATATGTTCATCATCTCGTGCTGTAATCAGCTACAAGGTTGGTACAGTATTGCTGAGTACCTACAATTTGGTACATTATCATTAATTACCTACAGTTTGGTACATTATCATTAAATACCTACAGTTTGGTACATTATCATTAAATACCTACAGTTTGGTAGAGTATTACTAAGTACTACAGTTTGGTAGAGTATTACTATGTACCTGCAGTTTGGTACATTATTACTATGTACCTGCAGTTTGGTACAGTATTACTATGTACCTGCAGTTTGGTACAGTATTACTATGTACCTGCAGTTTGGTACAGTATTACTATGTACCTACAGTTTGGTACAGTATTACTATGTACCTACAGTTTGGTACAGTATTACTATGTACCTGCAGTTTGGTACATTATTACTATGTACCTGCAGTTTGGTACAGTATTACTAAGTACCTACAGTTTGGTACAGTATTACTATGTACCTGCAGTTCGGTACAATATTACTAAGTACCTACAGTTTGGTGCAGTATTACTAAGTACATACAGTTTGGTACAATATTACTATGGACCAGCAGTTCGGTACAGTATTACTAAGTACCTACAGTTGGGTACAGTATTACTAAGTACCTACAGTTTGGTACATTATTACTAAGTACCTTCAGTTTGGTACAGTATTACTATGTACCTGCAGTTTGGTACCTACAGGTGGGTACTACCTGCAGTTTGGTACATTATTACTATGTACCTACAGTTGGCTACAGTATTACTAAGTACCTGCAGTTTGGTACATTATTACTATGCATCTGCAGTTCGTCACAGTATTATTAAGTACCTGCATTTGGGTACAGTATTACTAAGTACCTACAATTTGGTACAGTATTACTAAGTACCTACAGTTTGGTACAGTATTACTATGTACGTGCAGTTTGGTACAGTATTACTATGTACCTACAGTTTGGTACAGTATTACTGTGTACCTACAATTTGGTACAGTATTACTATGTACCTACAGTTTGGTACAGTATTACTATGTACCTGCAGTTTGGTACAGTATTACTAAGTACCTGCAGTTTGGTACAGTGTTACTATGGACCTGCAGTTGGGTACAGTATTACTCTACATTCGGGTACAGTATTACTAAGTACCTACAGTTTGGTACAGTATTACTATGTACCTGCAGTTTGGTACAGTATTACTAAGTACCTGCAGTTTGGTACATTATTACTATGTACCTGCAGTTTAGTACAGTATTGCTAAGTATGTGCTGTTCAGTACAGTATTACTAAGTACCTGCAGTTGGGTACAGTATAGTAGTAGTTATAAAGGCTGATCCTAAACCAAAAGCGGGTTCTAGACCAGAAACCCCCACCCCTTCCAAAATAAATATATTCTGACATTTTTTCACCACCTCAGAGACCCCCTCTCCTCAAAAAACCACCCCTCTCCTCCAAATTTCAGTGACTAAGATGATGAACTCCTGGAACAAAAGAGGATTCTAGACCAGAGACCCACCCCTACCCAAAATTGGAAAAACCATAAGAGTGTCCTGGACCTCTAGATTTTTTCAAAACATCTAATACTATAACCATATTTTATGATAATCTTTTTCATACCTGCTGACTGATTGGTAGGATATCTGTTAACATGCTGTCAATAATACGAAATTCGCGTATTAAATCATCATATTTTACTCCTCGCAAGTAAGATTGTATCTGATCAAGTAATTTTTTGTAAGTTATACTTGCTGTTCTACAAGAATTTTTTTTGTTTGTTTCAAGTTTGGGTTTAATCTTTCTACAAGCTGTTGAAAGAGAGACACCGACACCAGATATTATTGACAGAAATGGATTTAATGATGCTCCACTTGAGATTATACCAGAGCTAGTCATTAACAGTGGCAAATATAATATTACTCAAAGTATTCTACTGTAGAACTTATAACATTGATTTACACACCAAAGGTTTTTATGATAAAATTTATAATATTGTACTAGCGCCTCAACATTTTGTTTTGGAATTTCTTCTGAAATATGATTGAAATCGATGATATGTTTTTTCATTATACAATATTTGTTTACAGTTTTATACAATATTAAAAACTCTAGCACCAAGAATCGAATCAAGAAACTCAACGAAATTTATTATTATTAGGATCGGCTATAAAAGTTCTGTACTTGTCATAAACATCTGACGAAGTATCATCATATTGTTTATCTGTTAGCACCTCATTTTACTTTAACCTAGTATATGAATTTAAAAAGTGTCATACCTTATGTTCGTACAAATCTCTTTCATTGATCAAATTACTGTAATCTTTTTCTGTGTCATTAATATATCCTAATACCAAGCTTATCTGATCTAACGTGAAATTTTTGAGAACAAGATGTTGTCTGATAATTGCCTATGCAACCACGAAATTTGCTAGCATTAATTTTTGTAGTGATTTTAGTTCAAGAAGGGTAGTCTGAGTAAAAGTATTTACTTTAAGTCATAATTTTTCGTATGGTTTTGTGAACATTTTCTCGACCTCATTGTAATAATTTCATAATGACAATTGTCTGGAGCGCTGGATTGATGGAAATGGAATATCATCTGCTTCACTTATGTCATAATAAGAATTAATTCCTACACCAAATGTTGTTCGATTGACTTCCTCAAAAAACTTTTCTCGCTCAATATCACCAAGATCATTAATTTCATTGTCAAAATCTTGTTTATTTTTAGGGACCTTTCAACAATAATCGGATCAAATTATGGGTTATTTTTACGTATCATTGGCAAAATTGCATTTGAGTACGCTTTAATGATTAACTCTGTCTGGTTTCATGTTAACAATATTAACTAGGGTTTCCTTGTCGTGGTAGTACATAACGAGATACTTAAAAATTTCTCGTTTTGAAAAACTATTATATAATTTTTTGTTTCTTCTTATTCCTATTATCTTAGATTCCGCTAGCTTGTCAAGACGATTAGGATTTTCATTTATTCATCTTTTTTCCTCTGCTTTTCCACCATGTGCTTCTGTTATTAATATGTCCAATCGCATTATTAAATCTATATTTTTTAAATCAAGCTCAAGCAATATTTTTTTTCAACAGAATTTCAACTTTGTTCTTCTAGACAATCATCAAGTTGACAGTATCTACTTATAATATCAAAGTTTTCTACTGCTTTTTTCAGTTGTGGTCCTCGCATATGCATAACACGAACAAAATTTTTTTCTTCTTCTGACAATGGAGATTATCATTGGAATTGTAAAATTTTTTGTTGTGTTTATCACACGTGCCGCTAGTGATATATTCCAACATCTTTTTAGGATAAAAAATATCATAAAATTTTCTTGCAACAGTTATAATTGGTGGTTCTGACATTATTTTATAGCAGTAGATTAAATTTGATCATCGAGTATGTATATTTGAAATTCTGTTAGTCCTGGAAATGGATGTTCAGCAGTGACAACATAAAGTAGAAAATTTAAGTACTTATTCACAGTATTTTCTGTCGGGATTGTAAAATATTGTGCTGTTGTAATATACGTATTTGCTGTATTATATAATGTTGTCCAGTTAATATCATCGTTTGATCCATCAAACCGCCAGTTATAAATTCGACCAACACTAGGGTTTAATCGGCCTCACAAATGAAATTGCCAAATAGCAACTGCAGTGGGACATTTAATTTTAATCCAAACGTTTTCAACTTCTCCATTGGTCATCCACTCGTGTCTGTCAGAGAAAGTGTAATAAGGATAATTTTCAGGATAATATGATGATGCGCTTACCTCAAAACCAACTCGGTTGTCAGTTGCTTTATAAAGTGTTGGAATATACCCAACATTATTTTTGGTTTGTTTTGCACCACCACCAGATACACTGTCAACATACGCTTTATTTGTCAGATCATTATTGTTAACTGGAACATATGTCATAATTATTTTTTTGTCTTTCATGTTTATATTACCTGTCACTGGTCTTAAAATATGTAGTAAGTTCTTCCTTTAACTGAGCATAACTAATAGCATCAGTATCATTAGCTGGTGGTGAGGTTGTTGGTAATCCAGTTATTTTTGAGCTTAACATAGACAGGTTACCTGTCATTGTGTCACTGGCTTTGTTAAGTTTATTATCGTCAACAGATTTTAGTTGTGCCCAACTTACAGCTTGTGTGTTATCAACATTTGCTGGAGGATATACAGTTTCTAAACCTAACACTCGTCGACCTGACATATTAATATTAATTGTAACTGTTCCACTGGTTTTATGAAGCTTGTTATTATCCACATACTTCAACTGTAAATAACTTACCGCTTGAGTTTGATTTAAGTTTGCTGGTGGATACCTGCTCTCTAAATTTATTATTTTTTTTCCTGACATATCTAAGTTACTACTTAAAGTTCCGCCAGATGTATCTAGTTTATTATTGTCAACGGATTTTAGTTGTGCATAACTAACAGCTTGTGTATTAACATTTATTGGCGGATAATCTGTTTCTAAACCTAGTACTCGTTGAGTTGACATAGACAGGTTTCCTGTCATTGTGTCGCCAGTTTTTTTTCAGGTAATCTGATAAATCAATATTGCCGTTTGTTATTGTACTTACAGCCGACGAATTTCCTAATGTTGTTCCAAATTTTGTATAATGGCTCATTATTTATTTATTGTATGACAATTTTTGTATAACAACGATGGCAAAATCGTCGATATTAAACTTGGATACAGAGCAGTTGGTGCAACACAAACACAACAACGAACTTCCAGATTGTCATTCTTATTATTGGAAGAACTGGATCGGGAAAAACAAATTTGCTTATGAATTTACTTCTCAGCGATAATTTTAATTACGTTTATATTTACACAATTAATCCACAACAGGATAAGTACGAGCTACTAAGCGAATATAATAACAAACTTCGTGATGATCTTGATGCTGGTGAAGATTTTTTTTATTATCAAACAACCAGAAGAACTTGTTCCAGTTAATCAACTTGATTCAGATGAACATAAGATAGTTGTTTTTGACGATATTCCGCTAAACAACGTAGAGATGAATAAAATAAGGTCATATTTTTCACTGTCGCGTAATAAAAAATGTAATTCTGTTTATTTAGCCCAAGGTTTCTATAATGTTGACACATTTATCAGACGAAATTCTGGTTGTTTTATATTATTTCTGGGACTGGACAACGTTGATGTTAGAAATATAGCGAACGAGCAATGTGGCGACGTAACAAAAGATAAATGTATTGAATTATATCATAAAGCGACAAAAGATAAATATAAGTTTTTCTTATTTGATAAACTAACACGTGATCCAGCTAAGATGTTTCGATGTTGTATTGAAAATTATCTGCAGTAAGTTTTTGTTTTCGATGTCTTTCACCTCTTAAAATTTTATAAAATTTATATATAATAAAATGGATAAACGAGCAAAATACAGAAAACATATAGAAGATCTAAAAAAAAACCTTGCTCAATCTCAAGCAGCATTTAAGCAAAAAGTGCAGCAAGCACAACGTGGACAAATAACTGCTGCAGAAGCAACAGCTACGATTCTCAAATCAGTTACTGAGGCACTACTTGGAAAACAACCTGAAACTAAGCCACTATCAGAAGAAGAAGTTAAAAAACTACAGGTAAAAGGTTCGGTTGGATTAGTTAAGGAACAACAAGAAGCAGCTGCCGAAAAAATTGTTGCTAGATCTGACGCAGAAAGATTAAATTTAGCTAGAGGTCTTGTAAGACATATTGCTGATCCTGTTGCTAGACAAACTGAAATAAGATGACTGTTGAATAATCCACTTGAATTTGAACGAAGACTAGCAGAACTAACTCCAAGTGAAACCAGAGATCATATAGTAGGATTATCAGAAAAATTAGGAGATATTAAAAAAGAACAAAAAGAAATTGGTGAGTTGACAGCAAAGTTTTTAGGTACTGAAGAAAAAAGACGATATCATAGAAGAAAAGCATATGATAAAATAACTGATGATGATTATCGATAATTTTTAGCAGAAAATGATATAAATGATATTGATGATATAAAAACTTGGCCGAAAGAAAGGTATGATAAACTTACTGTTGATTTAAATAAAATGATGACAGATGGTTATACGTCTAATGCTGAATTAGAGAAAGCTATGAAAGACAAAGATATGACTGAACTAACTAAAAAACTCAGGACCGGTGTTATCGCTAGAGTCTTTCAACAAACAGCAGTTGAGAACAGACCAAGAGGTTTTGGTAAGACGTGGAACTTAGGAAATTTAAAATAAAAGATGAAAATCGCATGAAATTACGTAAAAAAGAAGCTAAGGAAGCAGAAAGTTTAGAGGAAACTGGCAGTGTATTAGCTGAAACCAAAAGTCCAGAGGAAACCGAAAGAGTATTAGCTGAAACTGAAAGAAGGAAGCAAATTGAAAAAATAAAAGAAATGGTAAAAGAGAAAATAGAAGACTCAGATTATGATACTTTTATAAAAGAAAACAAAATTAAAGATGTTGATAATATTGATAGATTAACACAAGAGGAATATAATGGTTTAATTTTATTATTACATAAAAAAAAATTAAAGATGGTAAACAAACTATAGATGAAATTGATAAAGCTGAAGAAAAAGATTTCACAGAACTTTATAAGCAAGCCCGAGATGGTGTTATTGCTGGTGTTTTTAAATATGCTGCAGAAAAATATAGAATTGGAAAATCCAGAACTGAAGGACGAAATTTTAGAACTGTATTTAATGGTTATGATAGACTTCGCTTAAGTAAAGCTGAAAAAGAAAAGACTGGAAAAGGTGTAAAAATATATACATCAGTAGTCGAAATGATAGGCAGATTAATGCTGTTAATATCGTCAAAAGAAGCTGGGAATGTTGGTACTCAAATTGTCAATGAAATTATTGACATACTTGATCATTTAAGATTGGAAAATTTATGAACATCTGATGAATACGAAACTTTACACCGCGACTTAATTTTGTAAATGTTAACCAAAACTTTAATTTTCTAAAAATATAATAAATAGCAATGTCAACAACATTATTACTTGACTCTAATACAGACGCGAAAGATAGCGCAAATTTTTCAGTAAATTACATTCCGCCAATAAAACTTGATACTGAAAAACAGTATGAAATTGGACTAATTTCATGTATATGTTGGCATTCCATGGCAAACGTGAAAACTGGAGTAAACGATGAATTTACATTTACTCCAGGTATGAGAACCCCGTGGAAAACAGTTAAAATTCCACAAGGAGCTTATAATGTCACTGATCTAAATAAAACAATAAAAGAGCTGATAACTAAAAATAATGGTATCGCTGACAATTTTGAACTGGTACCGAATTATAACAAATTACGCGCTAGAATAACATTTAAAAATAATATGTTAATCGATTTTTCATCAGCAACAAGCATAGCGTCGCTGATAGGATTTACTCACAAACAATACGGATCAACCACAGAACAAACTATAACGTATGACGGTGATCTGCCGGTAAATATAACTGACGTAAACACAATATTGATAAATTGCTCTGTTACAACTGGATCTTACTCAGCTCGAGGAAGCAAAGGACAACGATATATAGTTTTTCGCCAGATGTTCCACCGGGATCGCTCATGCAAATTAGTCCACGGCAAGTTATTTATTATCCGGTAAATGTTGAAAATCAAATAACAGCAATAAATATGCAGTTGATAGATCAATCTGGACGACAACTGGATCTGAACAACGAGGTTGTCACCTACTATTTACACTTACGCGCGATCACTTCGTGATTGGCTATTGTTTTATACAACCTCAGATATAATGAAACAAAAAAAAAACATTTTACAGAAGAAAAATGGTTGGTGGATTTTTGGGAAATATATTTACTAAAATTATTGAAAATGTTCCAGGAATCGCGCATAAAGTTGCACCAATTGCACTTGAGGCATCAAAAGCTTTTGCAACTGGCGCCGCATCTGCTGCTGAAACTGCTGTTGGACAAAAGGTTGCTGATAAAATTAAAGGCACACCGTCTACATCTGAGATAAAACAAATTATATCAGAAATCGCTCCAATAAAACAAACTCAACGTGCAATGATTAAAACAACAACAAAAAAAAAAAACTTTAATCACGAGAAGGAGAACAAATTATAGAAAAATTAATATCTAAAGTAACAGCGCCACAATAAAATTTTATATAATCTAATAAATAAAAATGTCTGTTAAAAATTATCTAGATTTAGCAGAAACTTATGACATCGATGACACAGTGACAGAATTTGAGTATGTTGAATATCTCGACGAAAATTCTAATGAACCAAATAAGGCTGGTGTCAGGACATTTAATACCAGAGATGAGGATGTGTTTCTGCTGCCACACAAAGCAATGTTAGAAGTACGTGGACAGATTATGACAATAGCTAATGTACCTGTTGCAATTGCAGCTGGAACACAAGTAGCACTTGTGAATAATGGCTGGTGCTTGTTTAAAAGTGCCAGATATCAACTGGCCAATCAAACTGTCGAATATATTTCAAGTCACCTGCAAGTTGCAAGTACAATCTGCAACTAATATGATGTGGTTTAAAGATACCGGAAGTGGTGGATCTGGTTTTATGGCATCGTCTGAGTTTTCAGTTGGAGGTCCATGTATTTTAGTGGCTGGAGCTAATGCCGCTGCAGATGTTGTAATTGTAAGAGATTTTCTTATTGCTAATACTGATGCGCTGGGTATAGTCGAACCAGGTGCAGCCGCTGGTGAGGCAGCTACAAGAGTTTCACTTACTGCAGCTTGCAATAATCTTGGTATAACACCACTCGCTGGAGCTGCGACCGGCACTGAAATGTTGAATTTGATTAATAACTCATTTCCTATCGTCAGAAAAAATATACGTTACAATGAAGGTTATACCAGAAGAAAGGCACTTGCAGCAGAATCACGTCAAATTACAATGATGCTACCCTTAAGTACAATATTTGGCTTTTGTCGCGTTTACAATAAAGTATTTCGTGGAGTTAAACACACACTTATTTTAGATCGAGCAGAACAAAATGATTGTTTACTTCGGACTGGCGGAGCTGATGTACAGTTTATCATAAACAAACTTGCAATGTGGATGCCACGAATAACACCATCAATCACAAAAGCATCGTAATTATATGATATGCTTCAAAAACATACAAACAGAATATATTTTCAGCAACATAAAATATATCAAACAGCAATTCCAAATACCACTGACTACACGTGGCGAGTCACAACAACATCAAGTGAACAACTACCGCGTCAATTATTTGTTGTATCTCAGCGGCAAGCGAGACGTCGTAACCAACAGCAAAATAATGCAATATTTGATAACGCTGATGTCAGACGAATATATGCTAGACTAAATTCAAAGCAATATCCAGAACGAGCTATAGAATGTAATTTTGCCGATGACGCTAATAAAAATATTACTAGACCTTACATGTACCTGCTCGACGAGATGCAAAAATATCAAGATGTCGGAGATGGATCTCAGATATCAGTAGAGGAATGTCGTACACTTTATCCAATATTTTATTTTGATGTTAGTAAACATAGCGAGCGACCAGTTGATTCGACAGCTGATATTGAAATTACCTGGGCATTAGGAGCAGTTCCAGTAGCACAGTTGTACGTGTACTCGCTAGTAATCAGCGACAGATTTATTACAATTGATTCTGTCGGAGGTAAAATGACCGTACAAGTTTGATCTGTAATCTGTATATAATGACAAAATATATTGTAAAAGAAATATATTTGACTGATGGCCAAGTTAAAAAAAATTAGCAGCTGATGTTTCTCAACAACGGCAGGTTTCATTAAAAATCAACCCTAACGCCCAAGCAAGTGTTTTAACAAAATTAATGTTAACCAAAAAACAAGTAAATAAGTATAACCGGGGGAAACCTTTTGTTTTAAATTTAAGTACCACACAAATAAAACGGCGGTTTCTTCGGTCCGGCACTATCTGTAATAGCCAGAACGTTAATATCTAAAATTTTGCCAGTACTTGGTACATTAGGATTAGCATCCGCTTAAGGCGCAGTATCTGGCGCAACGAAAAAAGCAGTTGAAGGTCATGGCATTGTTGGCAGTGGAATAATGAAAATTTTAACTTAATTTTATGTAGACTGACAAATATAATGCCACGACGAAAAACAGCAAAAAGAAAGACAACGAGAAAAAGACGTTGCGATCTCTTCGAAGAACAAACAAAGGCGGATTTATAGGACCGTTGCTGGCGGGAGTAGCGGGAAGTCTACTGCCAAATCTACTGGGAATAGGACGAGGACTAACATTGCCAGGCACACGTCCGCGTTAAGTAACTTTGATATACTTGATAAGCTAAAAAAGTAAAACATTTCTACGGAGTTTATTCCAAAGATGAACTTGACGCAGCACCAGCTGGAGGTTCGTGTGTGATAAATATACAAGATTTCAACGACGGATCTGGCCACATTGGGTAGCAGTTTATAATAACAATTATTTTGACTCATTTAGACTTCCACCGAGCGACGCAATAAAAAAATATATAAACAAAAAATATAAAATAATAAATTATTCGTCTAATCAAATTCAGCCTGTTGGAACATCTGCTTGTGGGTATTACTGTATAATGTTTATAAAACAAATGTCCCAATCGTCTGATTTTTTAAAATTTATTTTTCAGTTTGACAAGCAACCTTCTCACGCCAATGATGAGATTGCAATTAATTTTATCTAAACTTACAAATATATAATGTCAACATATTGTCTCAAATGTAAAACTAAAACAGAAAATATCAACGAAACAACACAAAAAAACAAAGAACAACAGGACGATGCTGAAAAGTATTTGCGCAATCTGCGGAAAAAGAAAAAGTATGTTTTTGAGGAAATTGTCCGGAGCTGGTTGCCCTGACGTTATTTTAGTAGATGACTGAAAGTTATTATTGTAAATCTGGAAAAAAATATTTATAAATCTGAAAAAAATTCAATAATTGTGTTTTCTGACCAATTTTACCTGTTTGTTGGGGGGAAAATGAAAGAAAATCAGTCTGATTTCTTATTTTTTATGGGTCAAACCCCGAGCAACTTTATATTTAAATTTTCTTATTTTCTAATATTTTTACTTTTTTGTCCGATTTTTCTTGTTTTTCTTATTGATTTTTTACCGAGTTTTGCTCGTTTTTTAAGAAAATATCAGAACATGAGGAATTTGGTATTGAAAATTGCTTGGGGTTTGACCCGAGAAAAATAAGCAATTAGACCAAAAACCTGATGAAAAAACAGGCAAAATGGTCGAAAAAACGTCAAAAGTTGACCAAAAAACAGATAAAATTGAATTTTTTCAGATTTATAATAGAAAGGTTTTTCTTCGGAAAAATATTTTGTCAGTTATAAAATAAATAATGAGATGCAAGTGCGATTGTGACAGAGATTTATGTCTTGAGCAAAATAAAATTGTCACATACTGTCAGAAATGCAACAACAGAGAAATAATTGGAACAGGTATAGATATACATAAAGTAATTGGCAAATTACCAAAACCAAAAGGCGGTTGGACATTGCCAGGACATAAATATACTGGACCTTATAATGCGTTAGACAAACAACTAGATGAAAACGATAATCCGCTGCCAGGACAAGAGCCTTACAATCAAGTTGACGCAATAGCAATGCGCCATGATATCTGCTACCGGGACAACGAACAAGATAAACACAGCTGTGATAAAGTAATGCTAGACGAACTTCGTGATATGAAACCGACAAATATGCGAGAACGTGTTGATAAAAAGTTGGTGCAGGGTTTTATTGGAGCAAAAGATAAACTTGGACTCGGACAATTATATGATGATCTTGCAGCTGAATTATACAAACCTAAAAAAAAGTTTCCGCGACGTAAAGTTGTCGCAAATGCAGTTGACGATATCTGGGCGATAGATTTAGTTGATGTGTCAAATCTAGCTGAATTTAACGTTGGAGCAAAATGTCTTTTTAATGTTGTAGATGTTTTTATCAAATATGCTTTTAGTGTGCCAGTTCAGATAAGGCAGGAACGTCAATAACTGATGCATTAAAACAAATAATAAAAAGTACAGAAAGAAAATGAAATAGAATCTGGACCGATCACGGAGCAGAATTTTCCAATAAAAAGTTCGAGCAGTTTTTGCTCCAAAATAATATCAAAAAATATGTGACTGGAAATGAAGGTAAAAGCGTTGTCGTCGAGCGATTTAATCGCACACTAAACGAAAACATTCATAAGTATTTAACAGCTAAAAATACAAATAAATATATTGACAATTTACAGAACATTGTTGATGAATATAATAACACGAAACACCGAACCACCAAGATGTCGCCAAACGACGCAATTAAAAATCCGATATTAGCAAATGAAAACATGTACCGCAGACATAAATTTAAAGTTGGTGATCGAGTTAGAATTTCTCTGACGACAAAAACATTTGAAAAAGGATTTACTCCAAACTGGAGCGAAGAAGTATTTTGCTGTTGATAAAGTACTTTTAACAATCCCAGTGACTTATGCACTAAAAGATTTATTAGGTGAACCTATAACTGGTAGTTTTTATGAACAAGAACTTCAGAAAACTTCCCAAGACGTATTTGTTATTGAAAAAGTTATTAAGAAACGCGGCGATAAAAGTTTAGTTAAATGGAGAGGATATAGCTATAAATTTAATAGCTGGGTACCAACTCAGTTGATACAATAATGTTATTATAAATTTGTTCGTACTTTACAAGTACAGATTTACATTTGATAGTTTTACATAACGAAATTAAATGTAATTTTCTTGTATTATCAACTGGCATTAAATTAAATATTTTGACAAAAATAAAATCATATTTTAAATTTCTTTGATGGTCAGTTACTTTTACGTTTAAGAAAGGTTTGATAAGCTGCCAAAATATTTGTTGCTCGGTAACTGTAAAATTAAATTTTATTATTTTTTTAGCGATGTGATACTTAACATTATATCGTCCAGTTGTCGGTCTGCTGTAATTTTTTCTGTCAGCGACAGCAACGCTGTCATCTTCGTCGTCATTGTTGTATAAAATATCATCTTCGCTATAACCAGCAGATTTGTCTATATCGCCAGAGATTAAATCTCCTGTGATTGTATCTATAGTTTTATCATCAGCATATATATCAGTAAGTCTCTTCATTAAATCCATATTATAATATATTTTTTATCTAATTTATAATAATAATGACAAGCGAAACAAAATCTCCTGATGTAAAATATCATCAAAAAGTTAATATACTAAATTACAGAGAATTGGCCGAAGCAGTTAGAAAATGTCTGTCTGGCTATAGTGCCTACTCGGTTGATGTGAATATAATGCAAGGAGAGTCTGATAAAATTCTCCTAACAACGGCAGAAAAAAAAATAAACTTAATGATAACGCATTTATAATATTAAAATTTGATCGCGATGATATCTTGATGTTTGCCCACAGCTGTCTTACAAAGACCGAGCTAAGAAATATAATTAATCATCATATTTAAAACTAAATCTGCTAAATGTTGATGTTGAAGTTGTTGATTTAGTTACACCGTCGGCTACAAATTTTATTGCACGGGAATCAATTTTAAGGTGATTTGCAGCAGCTGATATTGACTTAAACCTTATTTCCTCATTAGTTTCAAGATTTACTGAAATAACTGGTTTAACCTTACTAAAATCATTATTTCCAGTATTTCCTCTTCTACTATTTTCTTGAGATGTAACTAGATCTAAATTTTCAATCCTATTATCTGTTTTAATTTTGTTAATGTGATCGATAACTAAATTACTTGAAATAACACCGTTGAAAGTTTCATAAACAAACCTATGCGATAGATAACGAATCTGGTCAGTTTTAGCTTTACGTACCATTACATTCAAATAGCCGCTGTTTTGCATAAAACCAATAACATTTTATGTTTTTCTATGCCGGATAATTCCGCGATCATCTGCCTCATATAAATCAAATACTGGATGAGGTTGAAATTCGCTTTGTAAAGATAAATTTTCAATATTGTCATCGCTGGTAGAATTATTTACTCTATAGACTCTTTGTCCAGCTAGAATTTCATCGCAAAATAATGTATAAACAAAATCTTTTCTAAACATTTCAGTCATATCTGTATTATCTCCTTTTACTGAAATTATCATTCCAGCTGGTGTCGATTTACCTATAGGTTTTTGAGATTTTATACAAATAGCTGAACCAAGTGCATTTGCAGCATATAAGTTGTACTTTGGATGAACATGATAAGCTTCTTGCTCTTCCGCTGTCATTCTAATATATCTCAGAATATCTGACATTATAATATAAGGTTTTTATATCTCTAATTGATTTTTCCGTAATTTTCAATTAAATGTAAAATATACTGTATATAATGTTAAAATTGCGTGATATTACTAAGAAGAGCATTATCAAAGCAGAAAAAATTGCTACAGCATTTTCCGGATACGATAAAAGTTACAAATTTGATAATCAAAATGTTTTAGCAAGTTTTAACTCCACAAATTTATTTCATCTTTTACAACCAGTTATATCTCAAGAACTTGCAGCTCATAAAAGTATCAAACTAATAGTACAGTATCATATGATTTTATCAAAGTTACATGCAATCGAAAAAGATATATTTGATATAATTTTTGAAAATACAAGTTTCGACAGCGAAATTTCAGAACCATATCTAACAGCTAAATCGCGAAAAATATTAACTGGAACAAATATTGCCACAGTCTCTGATGAAATACACCAAGAAATAAATAAAAAATTGGAGGAATTTACTTCATCAGGATAAGGTTGGAAATTTGAGATGATAAAGGAAGTTTTAATTCACACAGCAAAATATAACATACTTCGAGGTAGTTCTTATGTTGATCTCCCTCAAAAAATTAAAAACAAAAAATATTGTATAAATGTCAAAAACAACGACGATCAATGTTTTCGCTGGGCAATTTTGTCGGAGAAACATCCTCAGAGTGAGCACAGCGATAGAAATGAAAAGTATTTGCCATACAAAGACGAACTAGATTTTAACGGGATAACTTTTCCAGTGGCAGAAAATCAGATACCAAAGTTTGAAAAACAAAACAATATTTCAGTAAATGTTTTCGGACTAGATGAGCGAGAAAATGTTTACCCAAGATATATTTCAGAGACTGCTACACAAAAGACAGCAAATTTATTATTTTATCGAGGGCATTACGTTTGGATAAAAAAAACTTTAACGGCTTAGTTGGCGGACAGTATAATAAAAATCAAAAGAAGAAATATTTCTGTTACAGATGTTTGCAGGGTTTTTCTAAGAATGAGAAACTACAGGAACATCTTAAATACTGCGCGAATGTTCAAAGAATAACAATGCCAAGCAAAAAAGAAAAAGTCTTAAAATTTAAAAATTATGATCATAAGCTAAATATACCTTTCGTTATTTATGCTGATTTTGAGTGCCTACTCGTTCCAGTGGCTGGCGCTGAAAATAATCCTAATAAATCAAGTACAAGAAAAATACAACAACATACCCCTTGCGGAGTAGCTTATAAAGTAGTTTGTTGCGTTGACGATAAGTTTTCGTGTCCGGTTAAGTTATATAGATGTAAAGATAGTGAATCTGAAAGTCCAGCAATTTGGCTGCTAAAAAATCTTATAGATGATGTTAATAAAATTTCTAACAAATTATTTAAGACAGCTTCAATGAGAATAACATCAAAGCAACAACTTGAATTTAACCAAGCAGTTGATTGTCATATCTGCGAAAAGTTGTTGGGTGATGATAAAGTTCGTGATCATTGTTATTTAACTGGTCAGTATCGTGGGGCAGCTCATAATAATTGTAATTTAAAATTTCATGCACCAAAGTTTATACCTGTCGTTTTACATAACTTTCGCGGCTATGATAGTCATATCATTGTAGAAGCTTTTGGTGATGATGAGGTTAAATCTAAACTAAAACTAAATAATAAGATAAAATGTATACCAAATAATTTTGAAAAATATGTCAGTTACCCTCGGAAAATTACGTTTCATTGACAGTCTGCAATTTATGGCAGCTCCGCTAGATGAGCTCGTAAAAGGTTGTAGCATTTTTAATAATCTGCGAAGTTGCTTTGGTGAAAACTATGTCGATCTGACAAAAAAAGGTATCTTTCCATATGAGTATCTCCACGACTGGAGCAGATTTGATGAAACTTCTCTGCCCGGCAAAGATAAATTTTACTCGCAGCTAAAAGGCGATGGCATGTCAGATGACGAGTACAAATATGCACAAGATATTTGGAATAAATTTAGTTGTAAAACATTTGGTGATTATCATGATACATATTTGAAAACAAATGTATTACTACTAGCAGATGTTTTTGAAAGTTTTCGTCAAGTTAGTCATAATAATTATGGACTAGATCCCTGCTGTTATTATTCTGCTCCCGGGCTGTCGTGGGACGCTCTACTAAAAACAAGCAAAATAGAATTAGATCTCTTGACAGATGTTGATATGTTTAATTGTATTGAAAAAGGTATAAGAGGCGGAATTAGTGTTATAACAAAAAAATATGCAGTAGCTAATAATAAATATCTAAAAAATTATGATAAAAATCTCCCATCCAATCATATTATTTATCTAGATTGCGTTAATTTGTATGGATATGCAATGTCAGAGCCAATGCCTTGCGGTGGATTTCATTGGATAACTCCAGATCAGTTTCTTAAAGAAACTGAAAAAGATTTACCTAGAAATTTTTCATACTTTGTTGAAGTTGATCTAGATTACCCTAGTTCGTTACATGATCTACATAATGACTACCCATTTTGTGCAGAGTCTATGATGATAGGTTACAGTTTACTATAACCTGAGCAACGAGCCATGACAACAGCAAAAAATTCGATTGTTAGTAAGTTAGTTCCAAATTTGCTAAATAAAAGAAATTACGTGATACATTACAAAACTTTAAAACAAGCAGTAGATGCTGGACTAATTCTGAGAAAAGTCCATCGTGTGCTAAAATTTAATCAGTCGAGGTGGATGTCATATTATATTGACTTAAATACCAAACGTCGTGCTGTGGCGAAAACTGACTTTGAGACAAACTTTTTTAAGTTAATGAATAACTCAGTTTTTGGAAAGACAATGGAGAATATCAGAAAGCGAGTCAAAATTGAAATTCTAAATGATATAAATCGCAGAAATAAATTAGTTAACGATGATGATTTTGTTGGTATGAAAATATTTAATGAAAATCTTGTTGCAATACATATAAATAATTCATATAGTAGATTTCATCTGTTTGGTTTAAAAATGCAGCATTCAACATATTTATGCCTCTATGCCTTTAAAAACTGTCCACTGTGTAGAACCTGGCAGGTGTTTGCAAGATATTCAGATACCAATCTACATAACTCATAGTTAAATTCTATGGCAAACAGTTCTATGTGCGTTGGGTAGTGTAATATCCATCTCCTTCCATGTCCCCAATGAGGTGAGGCAGGGATGTGTTGTTTCACCTTCCTATTTAATATATAATTGGGTCAGTATCACGTGGGCTTACATTTGATACTAAATGTGTCATTTCTTAACAATTTTAGGGTTTTTTTATTATTTGTCATTGATAAGGCCTATAGCTGGTTTAAAGAAATTATTAAAGATATGTGAACAATACGCGTTTAAATTCTCGTATTTTATAGAGATGGAACAAACTGCTCTTTAAATGTCTATCAAAATTTCATTCTTAGCAATGCCAGACAGAGTCCATTGATGTCGATGGGTCCGTATATTTGTACATAGGATATCTATAATGTTTTATGTTTAAAATACTTTAATTTTATATTTTTATTTTAATATAGTAGTATGTACTATAAATCTGAAATAAAAAATTCTTATCTGATCTATATTCTTGATTAGCAAATATATCATGACCAGAATGCAAAGTGTTTATAAGCCAATATATAATGTTCAGAATTCAGTTCTTACAAGCAAACTGTTATCAGTGTATTAAAGAATAATTTTAGAAAGGCCAAATGATGTACAAGGTATTTGCAAAATCTTTCCCCATTTACCTGAACAAAATATTTTCAGCGAAGAAAACCTGCATGTAAATTTACGATGGTTAAAAGGTCGAAATTTCCAAATATCCGAGTCAAAATAGAAATTATTCAAAAATACCTTCCAATTTTCAGGTTTTCTCATTTGGAATAAGATTTCTCATGAAATGAGATACAGTCATCTCTTCCTTCCACAATAGGTGTAATAGATGAACAAAATCCGAAATAATATGGATCCTTATTAGGCATAAAATGCACAACCTACCTCCTGTTTTTCTTATCATTTATGTGAATAGTTTTTAAAGTCGTGTGTTTGAATGCGTGCATGTGTGCGAACGTAATTATTATCATCTTGTATATTATGTACAAAAGAGACCCATCTTTTAATTTTCAGACGGGTGGGTGGGGCCTGAGATTTTATATAAAGCAAGATAATTTTATGTTGCCTTAAGATAGTTTGTTTTTTCTCCAAGTAAAATAATTGCAATGCCTGAAATTAGCAGTGGTTGACTGCTAGCCTGGGGCTAGTAAATATCCTGTCAGGCAAGTACTTTTCATAGTTTCATTAGTCCGATGAATGGTTAACTTTCAGTTGTCGACAGTGAGCTAATGAAGAAGGACTAGTAAATATTCAACAGGACAGCAACTTCTCAAGCTACTAGTCCTGAATGGATATTATTAGTTCTCTTTTCTACAAATCAGATTAGTTCAAGAATATTTTTTTCAAGTTATTTGTGGGCTGAAAATTTACTCCCCCCCTTAAAAAATTAATTGGTTAGACCCAAATAAATGCCTCTAGGTTGATTAATTCATAATTATCATTAATTTTCACACCCTCTGAAAAAAGTTATTATTGTTATTATTATTATTATTATATACAGCTTGACTGTATTACATATTTTATATTTTCTGTCGTAATTTGGTTTTGTGAGGTTTTAATTCCAGCTGTCAGATTCAATGTATAAATGGTAACCTCACGCTATTAAATGGAACATGGGGGTATCAGATTTAAATCTAATATTTTAAACTTCTGAAAACATTATTATGTCAAGATGTAATTTGTATTCTATTGAATTAGACAACAAAAAAACAACTTGAAAAAGATTATCCTATACACACGATTATCCTATACACACGATGTGAAAAGGGATGCATACATACTGCATTAGAGCTTCTAAATTGTAAAATTTATGCAGAGATAATTGTATACTAATATGTCCCAATTTGTTACAAGTTTACAATAAAAAGAAATTTTAACAGGATACAAGCAGTCAAAAGAAGAAAACGTATCTTGGCTGACTGTTTTGTTTAACTCCACCATTTATACAATTGCTAGATAAATGCACGGTAGATATTTTGCTATTGCGTTGTACAATTTCCACAAGTTTGTGATAGTTATAAAAACTGTTGTGCAGTGGTACCACCTGGACGAGAATATTCTGAGCACCAGGTCAGTGGAAGCATTCAAGGCAGCACTCCACAAGACCTAGTAAGATGCGACTCCCCCTCCCCGTAAAATACCAGTATTTGTCACTGCTATGCACAAGTACAGACAGATACAGACAGTGTTTGTATTCCATTGTAGTAACAAAATATCATGTTCTGTTTTTCAATCACGTGCCTAACCATGCATATCGTACACATCAATAACGTTACAATGGTTGTACGTCATGAAGAATCTGTAATTCTTAAAGAATCTAATTCTCAGTGGGGTTTTACCTGGTTTACCTAGAGGGATCAGTTTCTTTATAAATGTTCCATCTGCTGAAACCTGCTGGATACCTTGTGAATTTGATCCGCATATATAGATGTTTCCTTCTTTGTCAGTGTCCAGGCCACCTTGCCCAATAATGTCTTCATGTGTATAAACGAATAAAACCTGCCATGATGAATTGTAGGCAACAATTCTGTTTCCGGAATGATACAATACGTATGTAATTCCTTTGGACGTGTTAGTCGTGACAAGCGATGGACGAAGGAGTTGGTGACCTTCGTAGTGTTTGGGTTGGATTCTTCTGATCTCAGTGCCTTTCTTGTCCAGTATTAGTATACAATCTTGATCTGTCCATGTCGAAATTACCAGTTTGTCCTTCAATGCCGCTAACCCCCAACACCTCAGCTTTGTTTTAATCTCTTTGGATTTTTGTATTTTATCAGTGACGTCCATTATATAAATTGTTTTCTGATACGGCAATGAGAAAGCTACTTCTGTATCGGACATAGCACATGCACCCCAGGGGTCCCCCTCAAGGGACAAACAATTCCTGTACTTATAATTATTTGAAAAGATCTTTATTTTGGAATTCCCATGATCAACAAAAACAACTGAACCGGGCAGCTGTACAATATCTGTAATGTAACATATATATTTGTCCCCTGCTATTTTCACATAAACCTCTGACAATTTCTTTACTTTAAAATCATTCTGAATTGTTGCCGAAGGTCCACTATGGTTATTGTCGATAATTTTAGTTAGCGTTAGACATGTAGAAAGACTAGTTTTTGTCCGAAGCATATTAATTTTGCCAAGCGTGCACAATTTGTTCACCAGTTCGTGAAAAGTCTTATCTACATCAAACTTCATCCTAACACTTGTAAAGTCTTTTTGAAATTCGGCTATTGTATGGAAGTATCTCTCTTGATTCTGGTTTAGTTTGTGAAGCATGATGATCTTCCTGACCTCTGATCCGTGGGTCATTACAAGGCCAAGTTGAATTAGATCAGTTTCATTTTTGGACATAAGACTGAGTACTTTGGCCTTTTGGGATTTTAAGTTTAATTCCTCTGCTTTCTGATTGGCATCCATTATGGAAGCTAGATCATCTTCCATTTTTTTCAGCTTGGCATCAATTTTAGCAACTAGAGAACGAATCTGTAATGTAATGGCTGCTTTATCCTTATTAAGCATATCGATATTTCCTGTAACGACCGATGTTAATTGTTTCAAATTGCTATGACACGTTTTCAAGTTTGTTTCCGCTTCTTTAGACTTAACGGATATACCAAAAGTTGTTATCATTTCATCAAGCGTGATGATTGTCTCGCATTTTCGATGTTCCAGAAACCCACAGGTGCTGCAAAACATTGTGTTGTGGTCCCTGCAAAAGAATTTAATACGTTCGTTTGAATGCTTGGAGCACATTTCTAAGAAAGATAAGTCCATTGGTATGTCATTCGAATTGTTTCCAGTATTTATGTCCAGAATATTTCCTTTATTACATGCTGAAATGTCATCGTGGTACTCTTGACACATAACACACATTGATTTCTTACACTCCCGACAATAAGATACTGCTGGTGTTTCTTTTTTTCTCTTTAAGCACAGATCACAGAGTTTTCCTGAGTGAATATCCACTTTTAAATCCAACAGAGAGGCCGCCATACTGTTAACGGGAAATAATTCTGCCCATTTATCAGTGCCGATTGTAGGATCAGGTGGAGCTGTGATTGCCCTACACAAAGGACAGGGAAAGCTTGTCTGTCGTGTACCATTTTGGGTCAGCTTGCTGTTGATATGTGACTGAAGACATGGAGCACAATACGTGTGTCCGCATGGCAGAACTTTGGGCCTTTTGAACGTATCAAGGCATATTGTACACTCCAAAAATATATGAGTAAACTGTCCTTGTGGATAGGAAGCGCTTGCCATTTTAGTTTAGCGCTGTGAGATACTGCTTAGTTTGCCATAACAAAATACACTGTGTATGCGTCGAATTGTCGTACTTGGCTGTTTTGTATGCAAAATCAATAACATGTGTACCATATCCTGACTTCTCGGTAAGATAACCTAATAACATCCTTGTCATCAGACACGAGATTTGTATGGCTAGCGATGACGGCCATAACGAGTGTAATAAACGAGTTACAACACAGCTGCTATATTCTTTCTCCTAAGAGGAAATAAACGTAAAACTATATGGGTTACAAAATATTAAATTTAATCAAGGCTGAATATATTTTATTCATATTGAATCCATATTTAAAGATATAACTTATATTGTTTGCCATTACATAAAATCGTAGCATTTATAATCACAATTATGTCACCTTTTCTTCTTCATTTTTGAAAGCCATTCTTAACCCCAGAAAGGACATGCCCGGCGTATATTACTCCGAAAACGTTCCTTGATTCTGTTGTAAATGTTTACATTTGTTGTATAATGTCTGTAAGGTTTCGTATCATCCTCGGAATAGGTACCTATTATCGAGAGCTGTATGCTGTTGGATGTATAATAAATACAGGCTATGAGCAAAGCTGTCGCAAATGTTCACTGGAAGAAACGGCGCTATGGGCGAGCGTCACCTTTGGCACTCACCCTCCTGTAAATATAATGCCACTCCACGAAATGGCGCTCCACCCACCCACCTACCCCACCCTCTGGGCTTGGCGTCCTGGGCGGTCGTCCATACCGTGTGCCCTTTTACGATGGCCATTGTTATCAGTACAGTAACGTGATATATGCGCTTGTATGGCGTGTTTGATAGAGGAAGAACATCAGATCGCTGTCAACCTGATGCAATACAAGCACCCAGATCAAGCCACTGTACTGATGATGGGTTTTGTTAATATCCTAAATAATTTATTTCATAAAAATGACAACATTTTG
Organism: Megalonaias nervosa; assembly: GCA_016617855.1. Classification (NCBI taxonomy): domain Eukaryota; kingdom Metazoa; phylum Mollusca; class Bivalvia; order Unionida; family Unionidae; genus Megalonaias; species Megalonaias nervosa. The sequence continues at coordinate 38,172 of JAECUM010010681.1, forward strand.
TGTTGTTGTTGCTTTACTTTGTCTCGATCCATCTGCTCGAAGTGTACATTGTTTGTAAATATAGCGTAACCGTTGTAGTCTCTTACATTATTTCTAAATATAGCGTAACCATTGTAGACCCTTACATTGTTTCTAAATATAAATTAACCGTTGTAGAAACTACATTGTTGGTAAGTATAGCGTAACTGTTGTAGTCCCAACACACATCTGTCATTAGCTAACCTTGACAACAAGGAATCTGAGTCAATATTAGATGTGCATGTGATACAAGGATATCGATCAGCCTCGGGAAATGTAGCCTTTATCAGGGTTGTATAATGTTGGGTATATAACAAATCAAAATAACTCATAATACATACCGTAGTTATTCCAACCATTATAATAGCTCATTCATGTGTCAGCACATTCCTTATGGAATTCCTTACCACTGAGGACGCGTAATTCAAATTCCCTTGCTTCGTCTAAATATCGGTAAAGAAATTCTTCCTGGCCAGCTTAAATGACGTATTAAAACCTCCGAATAGAGAACATTATCATTGCGTCCAGAAATAATATGTGCATGTTTCATTCGATGTGTGTATATATAACTTCGGATATGTTGAATGTGTGTATACCTGTGTATAGTACATTATGCATGTATCTGTTAACCAGTATAGTCACACATATAAATTCATTTTATGTCAGCGTAATTGAGTCTGCGAGGATACATAAGTATGTGCATGACTTTGTTAAAAATATTCTTTTATCTTTTTCTTTATTTTTAACATAACCTGTTATAAAAATTGAGGACCACATGACAGATGGGTCTTTCATGACCAAATGTTTTATCCTCGTTAAATAAAGTTTACTATTATTATTATTATTATTATAGAAGTCCCCCCACCCATTTCCACAAAAGCTTTCTATTAAAGCTATATATCCATTATGGTATGTCTAAATAATTAAAACAATACGTGAGTAATCCAATGACTGTTAGATAAATCAAAACAACTAATTCTACTATCGTTTTCAATTAAACAGTGATGTACGGAAATTGCACCGTCCACAGACCGTCTATTAGAATAGCTACGGTAAAAAAAAAAAAAAACCGTAATATTTAAAATCACAATTTGTCATCTTACCATGCATGTAGTTTTCTGTTCATTAAATATATTTTCTGCACATGAAATTTGCAAGCCCTGAATATAATCTGCCTTGAAATGCTTGTTTTGCTATATTATGTCGACTAAGAGAAAAATGTCACAAAACCAAATGTTAGAAAGACAGCAATTCATTGTTAAGTTGACAATAATGTATCCTAAAATAGTAATTGATATCACTAATTAACCCAAGATGAACAATACCGACAAATATTTGTTGTACATTAAAGGTGGGTCTACAAGCGAGTTTGTTGTTGTTATTGTTGTTGTAGGGTTTAACGCCATTTTTCAGCACAAGATAGGCTATACATGGCGGCCAGTATTAATGGTGGAGGAAGAACCAGGGAAAACCCCGGAAAGAACCACCAACCCACGAGAAGCTACTGGCAAGCTTTCTCACATATCCACATTGGCCGAACCCGAGACTCGAACCCACGTAGACAGAGGTGAGATGGCAGTGATTCGTAACGGTGAGCGCTTTAGGCCACTAGGCCACTCGGGGAATGCTTAGTAATTGATATCACGTACTTTCAAGTTCCCACTCCTTGAGAACGCGTACCTAACCACGAATAATTTACAAGTTATTGATCAGGCAGCTTATCCTATTAATAAATTTGGTGAGTATAGGCATCGATAATACCCGTGCCAAAGGGCAAAATGTGCCGGGTAGGTTCAACTTCATAGCAAAGTACAAATCAACGACTTTGTACAAAACATTGTATTTGTACTTGTTTAATGATCTTGCTTGCAAGGTCATGGTGGTTCGATATCAGAACCAGACTATCTGTCTGGATCCATCCCGTGATCAGAAAAAAGTTGCTGAAACACAGTCAGTATCATTGACATGTAGTGTTCCACATGTCAGTGTGTTCTGTTTTTGCACATTCTTACTGTGGCTTAATCGCCAAGTCTGATACTGGGTTGTGTATTTGTAGCTATTTTCTTTCACAAGGAAGCTGTTAACGAGCGTAAATTCGCTTCATACTATCGTTATCATGACGTGTCAATGCCATTTGGTTTATGGGGTAGGTTTACATGATGACGTGTCAATGGTTTATGGGGTAGGTTTTCATGATGACGTGTCAATAGTTTATGGGGTAGGTTTACATGATGACGTGTCAATAGTTTATGGGGTAGGTTTACATGATGACGTGTCAGTAGTTTATGGGGTAGGTTTACACATACTGGAGTGCTCGATATCATATATTTGAAGGTTCCTCCTCTTTGTGAACCCGTATGCAACCTTGAGGGAAAGGTTAACTTTACGGCTAATAGCCGGATGGCTTGACGTAGACTTGTTTACAACGAATTTTATCGAAAATAGTTGTGTCATTTGAGATGAAACTAGGTGGAAATGTGAACTGTGTATGTAAAGCAAACCAAATACAGTGAGCCATGTTGTTTTTGGTAATGCATTATTGCTGAGAGTAATTACTCAGTTTAGTCCATAATCAGTGTCAATGAATTTTGTTCTGGATTTATACACAATGCTGCCATAACCATAATGTCAAATTTCGTTTGCTATTCACATATGTTCTATCTATCTGTTTCTGGTCTATCGGTAAATAACTCTGTCATTGGTTTGAACACCTATAAGTAAATTATTCTGCAATTGCGCGGAGCCCTATGTCTACTGACCACATATCAAGTACGTACTATGTCTATTGATCCAATATCAAGTGTATACTAGGTCTATTAATCCCATATCAAGTGTATTCTATGTCTATATCAAGTGTATATACTATGTCTATTATTCCCGTTGTCAGAACTCCCCTCCCAGCTTTGTCGGGGTGGGTGTTCTGGGTTTTGGTTATCGTTATCTAGAGGTGATCGCCGACGGTGTAATTTGCCCGGAACGAGTAAATATCAATAGAAATTGAGAAATTTACAGGTGGAATGAATAAAGAGCTGAGCAGGTATATAGAACAGAATAACACGAGCCCCCGTTACAAATAAAGATAAAATTTAATCAAAAATTTCTAACAATAAAGTTCATAAACAAAAGTAATAATACATTACGATTGAAAGATACACTTCTTTCTTTTTGAATTAACTTCTTCAACGAATTTTCAAAGACAAAGAAATGATTATACCAATAGCCTTTCTGTTAAGCGATAGAATTTAAATCATCATTAGATCAAGTGAAATATATCGCAAACATTGCCTTGTACAGTTTCATAACCTGATGGTCTTGATTCAGTTCAAATTCCACAGCGACTATCGCTTTTGACTTCCTTGTGCCGGTAAGTCTGGGTCTTCTCCACTTTGGACTTCCTTGTGCCGTTAAGTCTCGGTCTTCTTCACTTTTGACTTTCTTTTCCAAATCCTCAGGTGCCTCGCCTCTTACGCCCCTTTCAACTCTGTGTCCACTTTGGGTTCGTAATACGTAGAGCTATCTCGCCCTTCCAAAATAACAAAAATAAGCAACCTAAATCTTTCATCACATTATACTGGGGGAATAGATCAATACCTTCCCCCCTCGTTAGATCAGATAAATTCTATCCTAATTTCAAACAGATCCTTCGGCTATCTAGTCTAACTCGCCATGACAGACCGTAACAACCTAGTTTCACAAAATTAATGGTCAACTAATGGCTATTTCAACCTCCCACCGAGACATTAGTTGCAGACTAGTCTCAATTGCACAAATGAATGAAATTCCATGCACTACGGTATTTATAACGACAATCAAGTGGTTATCATACGTGAACTCATATTTAGGTCGGAGAATTCACACGGATTCTCGCATCTCAACTAAAATAAGGCATGAAATTCTAGATACATAATTTCCTATGATAAACCAGACTATACGTTCAAACAAGTCGTCAATGTTTATATAAAGAAAAATATTATTGTACGGACTCAGATAACGAACTCAACACAGGTATAACATATCAAAAAATTAAATCTACAAACTTAAACAAATAAATCCATGCAAATACAAGGAAATAAATCAAACAAATTATCATAGTAGTATCAATGAATTACATAAGATTGTTGCAAATACCTTGTTTTCCCAAGCTCTCCCTTCCAGAACGTGTCTGTCAATTCTTCCAGACAATTGCTTCCCCTGGATGATCTCTACGAGTGAGTTTACTTCTTAACCCACTCGGAGTCTATTTACATTTGTTCTCTTGCAGAAAAAAGCGTAGACTGATTTTCAAATTTGCTATTTGCACATATAAACTGAGAGTTTTCATGTGAAACCACGCCCCCTTCACAGCGTGACCAATCTGGATGAAATACATTTCCCGCCCGAACTTGCTGAAACAATGCAGCTCGTCTGACAAACCTTGATTACCCAACTGATTCATTGTAACTTTCAGAAATGATAGTTTTCCATACCGGTCAGAAATTGACCCCTTTCCTGTCCAGTTTAAAGAAACGTAGCTTTAATAAAAAATCGCTAAACTCGTGACAGAGACTGTACCAATCCGTGCATTATGGCAATTTAAACGTGCGCAGAACTCCATAAATCTAATTAATCGTACGCGTGACCAACTAAATGTTTTCTACAGAGATCGACAGAAAAATTTGCTCCATTACACCCGTATTAAGTGTATACTGTGTCTATTAATCCCATACAAATTGTATACTACGGCTATTAATCCCAAATCAAGTGTATACTAGGCTTTCGAATGTGAGAAATACGTTAAAATATGCCAATACTACGATATAATTACCCCTAATGTTCCACATCCACACAAGAATGCTTTGAAGGTTAGAGCATTTCGATTGAAGCACATTAGACAAAAAGCTTTGGACATGCTCTTTCGTACTACGTCACAAGTGGCTTTATAATGTCAAATTGGCCTTACGGTATTGGGCGATTTTTGTTTATATTACTGTGGCCAATATTGGATTGGACCAATCATGTAGTGTCTGGTATTTGTGAATGTGTTAGAATTATTCAAACAAGCTATCTGAACTATTTGCAGACTGTTGTTAACAGGTTTTCAATAATTTCGAATTGTTTGAAAATATAAAAACAAATCCTGTCACTCGCAGATGAATAAATATCATGAGGTGTTTAAACAAATTTCATGTTAGCATAAGGCAGTGGTGATGTGGTATGTCTAAAAGTCATATGTCCAAAGGTAGTATGTCTAAAGGGGTATGTCTAAAAGTAGTATGTCTAAATGGAGAGTGTCTAAAGGTAGTATGTCTAAAGGTAGTATGTCTAAAGGGAGCATGTCTAAAGGTAGTATGTCTAAAGGTAGTATGTCTAAAGGGAGCATGTTTAAAGGTAGTATGTCTAAAGGTAGTATGTCTAAATGGAGTATGTCTATATGTCTATAGGTAGTATGTCTAAATGGAGTATCTCTAAAGGGAGTATGTCTAAAGGTAGTATGTCTAAAGGTAGTACGTCTAAATGGAGTATGTCTAAAGGGAGTATGTCTAAAGGTAGTATGTCTAAAGGTAGTATGTCTAAAGGTAGTATATCTAAAGGGAGTATGTCTAAAGGTAGTATGTCTAAATGGAGTATGTCTATATGTCTATAGGTAGTATGTCTAAATGGAGTATGTCAAAAGGGAGTATGTCTAAAGGTAGTATGTCTAAAGGCAGTATGTCTAAATGGAGTATCTCTAAAGGGAGTATGTCTAAAGGGAGTATGTCTAAAGGTAGTATGTCTAAAGGTAGTATATCTAAAGGGAGTATGTCTAAAGGGAGTATGTCTAAATGGAGTATCTTTAAACGGAGTATGTCTAAAGGGAGTATGTCTAAATGGAGTATGTCTAAAGGGAGCATGTCTAAAGGTAGTATGTCTAAAGGTAGTATATGTCTAAAGGGAGTATGTCTAAAGGTAGTATGTCTAAAGGGAGTATGTCTAAAGGTAGTATGTCTAAGGGGAGTATGTCTAAAGGTAGTATGTCTAAAGGTAGTATGTCTAAAGGGAATATGTCTTAAAGTAGTATGTCTAAAGGTAGTATGTCTAAAGGGAGTATGTCTTAAAGTAGTATGTCTAAGGGGAGTATGTCTAAAGGTAGTATGTCTAAAGGTAGTATCTCTAAAGGTAGTATGTCTAAAGGTAGTATGTCTCAGCGGAGTATGTCTAAAGTGACTATGTCTGTCTAAAAGTGGTATGTTTTAAATTAGTATGTCTAAAGGTAGTATATATAAATGGAAAGTGTCTAAAGTTAGTATGTCTAAATGGAGAGTGTCTAAAGGGAGTATGAGTAAACGAATACTTCAGTGAGTGTCCAAAAGGAGTAGCTCATTTAATTGTTTTCATCGTTTAAATTGTTTATTGGTCACACAATTGGCTCAGTAGTCATTATATTTGCATATTAAACAATTCTTCGTACCAGTATATCCCTTTTTCGAATGTTGATTTTTAACATGAAATTCGTACCATGTCACCTATTTTGTAATTTGGCTTATTACCTTTATAAAGCAAATCTCCATACACATTCATAAAATATTACTTTTTTCGTTTTTACAAGCATGTGCAAGAGTAATTTTAATACTCATGTTTTGTATTGTTATATTTATCTACAATTTTTGGTAACATCCAAAATATTTATTTGTGTTGCTTGCTATGAAGTACTTCCACGTTTCCATTAAATCTTCCGACAATCGCAGCTTTGCCTTCCTTAGAAGGGTTTTATATTTCAATATTGTTTTCATGCAACCATTAGAAACTTAATGAACATATTGTAATAAATTTGGAATATGCGCAATTGTATATAACTCTCCATTGTAAGGATTTCTTTGATTTTTGTGATTACTTGTTTGATTATAGAAAGTCAGTTGCTAGGGAAATAGTCCCCAGGAAGAATAATTATCCAATTACTAGGAGCAAACGTCACGGAGTGCAGTGTTGGTGAGATTTCATAATGGCTCGGTTTAGTTTTAGTGAGTTCAGGTCATTACCGCAGTGTCCCTGGAGCTCAGTAGTGAATATTAAAATCTAATTGTATGGATTGATTGTGTGACTCCATGTGCAGAATTTATGATTGGGGACTGGTAAATTGTCAAATGGAATAATCGAGCAGGGACTTAAAATTATGATTTGACTGACCTAGTGTAGCGCAGGGAAAATAGTTCCTTGGTGGTTGAGTTGTCTATTTTCACGGGGTGAATACTGGCGCTAATGAGGAGAAACCATGCAGTTGTGCGATTGGCAGGCAATTGTGAAGTTGTGACATGTATTAATTAGAGGAAAATTATTTATATTCTGGGCGCGTTGGAATTTTCAGTTGATAACAGTAGCTGTATAGAAGTCACTGGGAATCAAAGGGAAACAAGTGATTTATAGCAGGATTCATGCCAGGGTTGAATTCGCTTGGTAATGAAATACTTTTGGCTCATTACAATATTCACCGTTTTTTCAACCGATAATTCCTCTGTCTTCCTCGCGTTAATTATTCTGCATAAGCATTGGTGATATATTCAAAGCTACTTACTAAATGTGTCAACAGCATTAAGTAAATATTTAGATCATTGACTGCATTTACTAAATATTTTCATATCAGCTAAATAGGCTGATCATATACAATCTTTTTTATATGTTAGTATACTGCGTTGAGTAAATTGGTCTTATGAATGGTTTATGCAACTCTTCAGCTAGTTGTGTAATCCATTTTGACCCAATCAATTTTTTTTCGGCGCTTGATTTGCTTTACCCTTGCTTCTATCTATCACAGACAATAGGACTAGCAACAAATTGTTTCAATGCTTTTTGACTAAATGTTTTACCGTTACGTACATTTAACTAAGCCACCATTATTTTAGCACCACATCCAGTTGATAGAATAGCTCTCTATTTTCTAGCGAATTTCCATGGCCACATTGTTTGTAAGTCCCTTTCACAACTAGGTCATGATTGCCTTATGCATATCGCGTTTACCGAGTTTCTAGTATTGCAAATTACACAATTACCTTTCATTAAGTTTGATACCTTCAGTATTTGTACTGATTTTTTTTCTAATATCAAACAATATAATTACATATTTACAGATTTCCGCCCCCCCCCAAAGAAAAAAGTTCACACACACAAACGTACAGTCACTTGAAATGTGACTATCGTTTTATTCTTGCGCACGTTAATTGGGTATTATGCAAACTTTGAGTAAATAGACATATAGATGTTTGCTTTGGTGCCCTTTGGAAGAGAGTCAGGGCCCTTTTTGAAATTTTTGACACCCATGAACACTTTACCAACCACATTGCACTTAAATCGTTAGAAAATACACAAAAAGTTTATATTTCCTTGCGTTTATTACCAAGAACAACGCATCGGACTATTTCAAGTATTCACTCCGTATTGTAATTTGTCTTTAAATGCCAACTTGTATGGTGATTCGTGAAAAGAAAACATTCGTAATTTCGATGTCGTTCATAAATGTATTGAAAAATTCCCTACAAATGACCAAAGCGCATTTGTTACTAAGATGAATGCTTTTCTATGGGTCACAAACAGCTATAACCTGCAGTTTCCAGTACTTTTCCAAATGATTCCTCATCACATCCGCAACAACTCGTTTTAAAAGCGAGTACTATTTACGTTTAATCGCACTTTTTCCCCCTTTTTTAATTTTTTTTCTTCATAATTTAGTCTTTGTTCCAACCTATTTTCCCAAATTTTATCAACATTCTACACACGTTCCACACATTTTAATTACTAATTTCGCCTTTTAACTTACTTCTTTTCTTTGTCCTTGACTTACACCTACTTCCTCTTTGTTCATCCGAATGCTTTATATAGGCCTACATTGTCTAAATGCTACGGTTTAACCTAGAGATTATTCGTTAAAACTGAATATCGTCCGCCATATATTCATATATATTTAGACCACTCCGGTGGCCTAGTGGTTAGAGCGTCCGCCTCGGATGCGGGAGGTCGTGGGTTCGAACCCCGGTCGAGTCATACCAAAGACTTACAAAAATGGTACTAACAGCTGCCTCGCTTGGCGCTCAGCATTAAGAGGTCAGTGTTAGGACTGGTCGGCCTGGTGTCAGGATAATGTGACTGGGTGGGACATCATGCTACATGTCTGCGGCATGATGCCCCAGTGCTAGACATCACTATAAACTGCCACACTGCAGACATCGTAGCGATATGACCGAAAAATTGTTAAAGCTACGTTAAAAATCATAATCACATCACATCCGTATTTAGTCATGTGACTGAACATTTTATCACACAGTTCACATTTTAATGATTTTATTCCAGTATGCTGCACCATGTGCACTTTCAAATTTGAACTCCACCTAAACAATTTTATCACAAACATCACATTTGAAGGGTTTTTCTCCCGTATGTACCTTCGTGTGCTTCTTTAAACACGAACTCGTACTAAATATTTTATTACAACCTTCACACTTGAGTGTATTTTCTCCAGTATGCAGCCGCATATGCACCTTCAAATCTGAACTCCCGTTAAAATATTTTATCACACAGCTCGCACTTGATTGGTTTTCCTCTAGTATGTAATCTCCTGTGAACACTCAGACTAGAACTCTGGTTGAACACTGCATCGCAAAATTCACATTTGAATGGAGTTCCTCTAGTGTGTATCCTAATATGATCTTTTAAATTTGAACGCCAACTGAACATTTTATCGCAAACTTCACAACTGAATGGTTTTTCTCCTGTATGTAGCCCCACATTGGCTTTCAAGTCTGAATTCCTTGAAAAGGTTTATCACAAACTTCACAATTAAATGACTTTTCTCCTGTATGAAGCCCCATGTGTACCTTCAAGTTGGAACACCTACTATTACAAGTCTCACATATGAATGGTTTATCTCCTGTGTTTAGCCTCAGGTGCACTTTCAAATTTGAATTGTCACTAAACCTTTTATCACAAACTTCACATTTGAATGATTTTCCTCCAGGCGGTAGCCCCATGTGTCCATTCATGCCCGAACTGTGACTAAACATTTTATCTTAGACGTAGCTAACAAATGCTTCTGTTTTTTGTTCTGTTGTTTCCTTATGTTACATCTTCAGTATGTGTACCATATGCACAGGTTGGTCATACTTTTGCACTTATGCAGAATAAGCACCTGGAGTAAGCGAGTAGTGTGTCCCTGTTTTTTTAAAAGCTTCATTCTTTAAAAATACTTATTTCACCATAATTTACAGCCACTTCACTTTTAAATAATACTGTTCTCATCTAATTTCAAATCCATATCCGAGTATTTGGTTGCAACAGTGCCGGATTACACATTATGCACACTATGCGCGTGCTTAGGGCACCAGCTCGACAGGAGCACCAGAAAATATTCAAAATTAATTGCTGATGATAAACTTAAATTAATTATATATGACCATTTCTGCATGTACGAGTATTTTGATTTGTAATAATGGAAACACTGGTACTTTCCCCACCTTTTTAGCTTTTAATATTGTTTATTTTGTTTCACTTTTTTGGAGGGGGGGGGGCACCATAATATTTTCATTGCTTAGGGCCCTGGTAGGACTTACTCCGGCACTGGTTGGAAAATATGTATTGTCAGGTTGTACCTAAGCTACAGTAAGGTAAGAGAGAAACTAGATAATTTATGTAACGTGTATGTAATTCACGTTATGCTAGACCAGAAAATTTTGAATTTGTAATTTCACGTCTTCCTCTTTCCTTTTTTCTCTGATTACAAATTTATGCAATGGACACATAACTATAGCAGACGTTGTCCCCTCCCCCCCCCCAATACGGAAGGAATGACACGTGGTGGTTTATGGGAATTCCATTTAAAAATGTCAAAGGTTATCATTAGATTATACTTTGTTTAAGCATATTTTCTTTTTCACAAATTTGTTGTTGTAGATTGTATATAATACGCACAATATAGTCGGAAAAGGGTTTGAACCAAAGCCAATGGCTTATAATGTTCTCCTCTGACGATGGAGAATTTTTAAATATATATGCGATGTGATGTGATGTGATTATGATTTTTAACGTAGCTTTAACAATTTTTCAGTCGGTCGACTAAATACAATTGCTCCACATAGAAATACACTCCTCGTCACAAGAAAAAAAGTCCTTTATACTTATGAATGTTTAAATACTTCATTTTATTCATAATGTTCACGAACCCCGGCCGAGTCATACCAGAGACTTATAAAAATGACACTAGCCGCTGCCTCGTATGACGCTCAGCATCAAGAGGTTAGTGTTAGGACCAACCTGATTAAAATCAGATCTCCACTGTCCTAATCAGATTGGTGTTAGGATAATGTGACTGGGTAGGTCATGATGCTACACGTCTGCGGCATGATGCCCAGTGCTTGACATTACTATAAACTGCCACACTGCAGACATCGTAGCGACATGACTCAAATTGTTAAAGCTACGTTAAAAAATATAAATCACACATACACAGTGTTCTCAGTTCACCCAACAGCGTAATTTGTTACAAAGTTCGATAACATTGTTCGCATTATCAATCTTCGACACAGACAACGTAGCAGATATTTCTGTTATCAAGCCTTGAATGCACGAAATTATGCCGTAGTCAAGAGACTGCAGATGTATTGCCGTAGTTAGCCGGTAGGAATTTGAGTCACGTGACTCACAAGACATAAATACGTATATATAATGATTTTTGCTCCGCTGAAAATCAATGCCGTGAATCTGACATTTAAAATACTGTTACTTTCTCGGTTTCCATCAGAAAAGCATGAAAAGCTAGGCCACATGCCTGTATAATAAAGCCCTGATATTTAATTTAGTGCTGTATACAAATAAATGGCTTCACTCACAAGGGTATAATCAGAAGATAAACATAAATGAAAGAAGACGAGGACATATTACAAAGTGTTGAGAAGTGAAGAAGAGTTCACTGAGCACATTTTTCTTCGCTTATAATGATAAATGATTTGTCGCGACCACCAAGGGAATTGGGATTTGTTTAGAAATGTATTTGCCTTCACACGTGACTAAGAAAGGTCACCAAATAAGACTGATTACGATATATGTATAAATATCCTTATCTGAACACGAGGTCAGTTAAGTTGCGTTATTGATCTGAATGCGTACTTCGGGACTGTAATGCAATATTTTACTGAACAAACACGTTATGCAACGCAGTTTTCCGATTCAGATAATCGTGTTTCATCAAATAAGACAGGTACTTGGCTCTACCAAGAATCCTTAAACAAATTCAACAGTTTATGCTATCGATCGATCGATCGAGAGAATGATCACTGTGGCAATTCAGTCCAAGTAATCATATATATATATATATAT
>JAECUM010010683.1:0-101899 GCA_016617855.1 Megalonaias nervosa
TCAGTTGTATTATTTTGAGTTTAATTTATCACCACCCATCACAGTCCCCATATCTTTTGTTATCCACAGTGACATCATCTAGGTCAATCATGAAAGCCTTAATATGCAACTGTTGTAGTCCAAATGTGATTTTATTTGAAAGAGAACCAATAAGTTAAGCAAAATGATCATTTCATTGCTTCAGCACTAATTTTTTTTAGACAAAGCTGCTTACATCAGTGAAAATAGTTATTCAGCAATTAGAGAAGGCACTGACTGCTGTGACTAGCAGAATAGTTGATGTCATAAAAATAAATATCAAGCATTAAACGTTTTAATTCACAAAGTGAACTTAAGCTTGTAATAATCACTTTTGAGGAAACAGTTTTCAAGCACAGTACTAGCAAATTCAGTTATTCTGATATCTGCATAGATTGGAGTAAGACCGACATTTTCTGTTGACCTTTTTGTTTCCTTGTGTCTTTAGTCTCCTTTGTTCATCCACAAAGAGAAACAAGTCAAAGAAAGGAGAATAAAAGTTTTGATTACAGTTTCATTGAAGGTTGTACCACTGTTTAAGGTTAGGTACAGACTTTGACAATAGAGGGTGAGGTCTGTAATTTATCATTTTCAAATGTTTTAGGACAAATATATCAAGTGCACTTTTTAGTTCCTATGTTTTGGGGTGGGGAAAAAGATTATTTTCCAAGATATGTGATAATTAGTATACTTTGTATATTTTTCTAAGAGATTGGATATTATGTTTTCTTTGCAGAAAATACTGAAGATTACAAAAATTGGTACAAGCATACAATTTATAAAGAAAACATTTAATAAGATGAAGAGATGTCCAAATTTTCGAAAATTTCTACCAGGTACCCACCAGTCATAATGATCGGTTACCTGGGTACCCTATCAAAGGGAAATTGTATTAAATGTGAACCTGAGCTGCTTTGTTGTAGGTTCAGACATGCCAACCCCCAAGAGAGGTGTACACATAATTTAGTACTAATATAAGTGGCAAAAATCTTAATTGGGGCATAAAAAGAGCAATCTATATATTACATGCCATAATTACAGAAAACTATGAAAAATGTATATATTTATTTTATTAAACGTACATTTAGTTTTGCTACTTACCTGGATCTGCAGTTAAAAATTTTGTCAAAAATCGATTAAATCCATGTGGATTAGTAGTTAATACAAGAGTATAGACATAAATGAAATGGAAAAATTATGTATGCATAACACTCACTTTAACTAGTCTACACGTCTACAGTAACTGTCGCAAATAGTTGTCAAGTCTACAAATAATGACTGTTGTAGTATCCTCGACCTGCCATGGTTCATCCCTTACTGATCGTCTGGTGCAACATGTTTCCAAGTTTAACAAAATCCGTCTCCTCTAACATTTTTCAGTCATATAACATCCAACAGTCACATTGATCCAACCCGTTTTTTTATGATATCTGGCGCCATTTATTTTCGATTTAGACTGGTCCACTATGTATGTAGTATCAAAGTAGAAGTAATCTTTGACAAGTGGTTTCACATTAAAAATCCCGTCTGTTTTCTTGTAACTTATTCAAGTAAAATTAATGCAAAAATTACCATATTTACACATGCGCTTAATTTTTGTTAGATTTTTTTTCAGTGTTAATAGGTAACAGAGATTTCCCTTATATTTAAATATTTCAGTGAAAAATTTCATTCTGTATAGTTGTCTGTTTCGTTCTCTTTTTCCTAACACGGTATAAGATGTGCATGTTATGGTAACAAAGATTTTGTGTTGCCTTTTCTGTGACAAAAATATCTGCCTTGGGTTTCCCGCTAATAAAAGAGTCCAGTAAACAAACATGTGAATGGCAGCCCTGACTTGAACAGCTAATATGCGCTCCAAGGCCACAAACTTGAGGCAAATATGGCATTAGTTAAACCGGATATTTATATTGTGCTTTCTTTTATTTGAATTGTAACATGTATTTAAATTTTATTTTATTTCATCGATTGTGTCTTAATCAGTACTTACTGTTGCTGTTGACGAAAGGTACTGACCTAGTTAATGTCATCAGAATCTCAAAACAAGCACATTTAAGTCATGAGAAAAATGGCGCATGAACCTTGGACAGGCATGAAGTTAGGATGGTCGAGCTTTAAATATCAGCACTGATTCTTAAATAGGTCACGTAAGAAAGGAGAGATGTGTCATCCCTTGTATTATTGTACAGTGCATGTATGACAAATAAATTGTACACAGTCATAGGAGCCCCTGTGATGATGAATAAATGTGAACATGAAACAAGTCTCAAACTGTAATCATTATTCTATGTCTTGATCTGAACTTGGAATACATCTGTTTTTTTAATGGGTACCCAGTTGCTCATTTTATCACCTGGGTTATTATCAACAGGTGGATACCCATGTATCTGGGTACCTGTTGACATCTTTAATGTGGCATTCCTCTTAAAAGGCTCTGGGCATAAGATATTGACATAATAAATTGCAAACATTTTAGATGTTAAATTGCAACATTTTTCTGATATGAAAGTATTACAATTTGCAGTGATCAGCAAATTCAATTCTTAGCTAATTTTAAGACATAATATCAAAATGAGAAACTAAATATAGAGCACTACATATTTTTCTATAAGTGGGGGAAAAGGGGAAAGAATCAGTATATAAAAAAAATGTTGGGGTATATATTTAATTTTTGTAACTTTACAACCTCATTTTAAGTAAGAAAAACACTTTTGGTGGGATTAAAAACACCTTTGAAACCTAAGAGAAAGGGACCACATTATTCAGTCTAAATGACACTCTGCTGTCATTTTGACATGGTGATGAAGAACATCCACAATTACTGTAGTGGATAATGTTATTAAATAAGATACCAGAGCTCTTCAGGATAGATTTCTTTTCAAGCTTTGATGTCCTAAAAGGCTTAACAGCTCAGTTTTTTACATGATTTTCTCTGGGATAAAGATCATAAAAATGTCTGATAAACATCACTCTTTTTCTTTGGGTAACCAAGCCTTAATCTTGATGTTTACCAGTGATATACTCGGGTAATTCAGAACTGTAGTAGGATCCACAGTATTAATGGGAGATAGTAAAACTCCTAGCTTATTGAACATCAAAGTCATCTCTCAGGCAGCTGCTCAGGTGGGTCAGTTGTAAAAAAAATCATGCAGCAAATGTAGCACAAACTTCATGTCATAATTGTTGCATAGGATCCAGCATGTGGCCTCAGAAAAGGGATCAGGTATGTTTGGATTGGATCTGATACCAATGGCCAAGTGAATGAATAAATAATACTTGCAGTTCCACATAACCCCATAAAAAGGCAAAAGTTATTCTTTGCTGGGCACTAGTTCAAAATGATCTATAATGTCCATCTTAATAGTGTTATTCAGAGCTCTAGATAAACAGGGCATTGATTTATTTTATGAAAAGAAATTGACTACAAACACCACTTTGCACCACTTATAAAATGGGCTTTAAATAATTACACACTTTGATCGGATAAATTTGCATATTTCTTGTAGCAGAGGCATGGAATATTTTGATATGGTTCTTGGGACATTGGTTATCGTAATTAAAATTAAGAAGGAATTGTTTATTCAGTGGCATTAATTGATAGTGGAATATAGTATTGCCCTTGTGCACAAATGAGATCAGAATCATTAGTTAACTGAACAATACAGATCACAATTATCCTGAAACCAATCCCGCTCTCTCATATCGGGGCATATATTTTTTTTTATTACGAGGTGCAAGAAGACAACTGATGGAATACCTATGTCACTGTCATGGTTATTCATTTTCGAACATGTCTATTCTAATACAAATATATGTAATGATATTTAAAGATATATGTAATGAAATTTAAAGAACTTATATTAACAGTGCTTGCTGCTTTTAGCACAATTACGTCTGATGCCCATGAATTAAAAGCTGATGATCATCTAATCATTTTAAAATCCTCCTCATTGTTGGGACCTATATTGTTTCTTACATGATCTCTTGCCAAAATGGTAATTTTGTTTCACATTTTTCATACTTTGGAGAAAAAAAATATTAATTTTTTTAACGTACAAAAATTACCTGACATACAATAAAGTGATTAATAATTTAATTTGGAGTATAAGACAAAGCCCAGACTTTCTTGTCAGAAAGTATTGACTTATAGGCCAACAAATATTGTAGAAACTGTCATTATGTACAAATTAGGTTAAGTTTGATCGTTGCATAAATATGCAACTTTGAATTGACAAATACTTGTGGTTACCAGTTTCATGGGTTTTATGATTCATCTTTGAGCTGTTTTCATCAGAAACACACTTTCGCAAATTTGATTCTTGCAAAAGTCAGTAAATTCACAGTACAGTAAAACCTGATTTTAAAGGTGACTCTTGGAGAAAAACAGGAGAGGCCACAATGACATTTTTTAAAATATGAACTATATTAAAAATGTGATGATCTTTTGACAGATCTTCTGTCCTTCAAGATCACTCTTTGTAGTTTGCAAACGAGTGGTCTCACAAGTCAGTTGTCACTGTATCATGATTTTTGCTATTCATTTGGTATCGTATTTGTTATCAATATCTCATTTTCATCTGCAACAGGCAACAGAGTTGCATACTATATTAACATAAATGGAACAGAGACAGATGAGGCATATTTAAAGTCTCCAGATTTCACAATGAACACAAGTACCAATATTTTGGAGTTTTACTACTTGATGAATGCTTCCACTTTGGGGGCACTGAGACTAGAAGGAGAGGAAATGGAACTGTGGGAAAGTCCAGTTTTACGATCTGAAGAAGAGAACAAATGGATGTACCAGTGTGCCAGTCTTGATCAACTCATGCCAGTCATCGAACAAAGAGGTATGCCAATAAATGTCTCTAAGATTTCTAAGACCACTTTTTATCTAAAGATGTAATGATACTGCAGTATGTTATGGGAATATACATTTTTTAATGGGAGTAGGAATCCATATATTACTATCACTCTTATATCGGAATACACACAGAAATAACATGAGAATTTTAATTGCAGTGATCTAACTTATTAGAAATATAAAGTACTTAAGATGAAATAATTTGATGTGTTGACTGTCATATTGCTCTCATAATTTTTTATTCCTCAGCCCAAAAAGTTATGAGGAGATGCAGCATTTTGCTATTTGGTAGGCTGGTTTATTCATTGGTTTATTTGCTAATTCATTAAATATTTGTCTGATTATCTGTATCTTGGATCCAGTTTCACCTATACTAATTATATTATTTGGATATTGTGGATGCTCTTCAGGAAGTAACTCAACCTTACTAAAATTAGGTCACTTATCTTTTTTTTTCATAAACAAATTTTTCAAGTATTTACTGATAACACCATCAGTATCTTGGACCCTATAACACTTACCTTCATCAAATTTGCACGTGGATTCATTTCAGGAAGAAGAAATGCAACTTAAATTGGGTATTTCTAGAATCTAGAATTGAAAGCTTTCATTCAAAATATTATTTAATGATGAAGCATAAGTAATTGAAGGGACCACATGTATATGCTATTGTCAGGAACTTAGTTGGAACTTAACTATAAACCAGTTGTTTGATGGACTCTTCATGTTCATGTGTTTAAACACTGCCGGACTTGATCTGTTTATAAAGAAAAGTTTACATAATGTACTTTATGTAATTATATATACATGTGCAAATTACAGATCAGATTCCTAGCCTTGCTTTGAACAATTTTTTTGAGGATTGTATTCCAAGTATGATAAACAGACTGATTTTCACTGTCATTATGGTATGCAAGTATGTATGGGTTTAATGGCATTTTGTTACGACCCAGGCTGTACAGTGTCAAGTAAAATTAGGTATCCCAGGAAAGGCATTTAGAAAACAATAACATAACAAAAATATTGCAAAATCCTTAAAATACAAAGATACTGCATGTGCACTGCAATCTATTACAAAGTCCAAAACCTTCTGGAACAACATCCTGGGGAAAAAAAGTTGCTTCCATTAATTGTCTCTTACATCATGCAAGGAGGGTGCATTAGGTCTACTCTACATTACCATGTTCACAGAGGGGTTTTACTGTCACGATTCTGTAATGGCTCAAGTACTAATCAACAGTGGATTTTATTACAGTCAAACCCGGTTATCTCGATTATGTTGGGGGTGTAAGAAAGTTGTTGACATTACCTGGACTCAAGAAGTCAGGGTTTAACAAATCTACTGCAGAACAATGATTATGCATCTGAAGCACCAAAAATTAGGAGTTTTGTTTCTAAAAGTAAATGACATTTCTGATGCACAATAAAAATAAAAATTCAGTCATGGCAGGTTGCGGAAATAAAAGATTGGAGGTCTTTAAAATGAAATTAAGTAACAAGTCACACATTTTTACAACACTTAAGTTACTGTAACAATGTCAGAGGTTTAAAGTTTTTATTTCCATGTGAATATCCTCATCCCTTTGGTGGCCTCAACAAGGCAATAGGTGTTCTCATGCTGACCAAAATCTAGGCCAATTTAAGTACTTGTACATGTAGGACTCTACTTTTTTTAAAAAGAGTATTTTCTTTTGTTAGTGTTGACTTTAATTAGTAGCAAAATGTAACAGAGCAAATACGTGCGTGACAAGCGATCACTTTTGTTGATATCAGAGGTTCATTTACACCGGTATGTTGTTTTTTTCAGATAAAATTTGACTCTGTATCAGAAAAAAGACAGGGCTGTTGGTATTCATGTACCAACAAACTGTAAAATGTATTTAAAGTCTTTAACGTTAACTGTCTCAACATTAAATTCTGCAAGAAGACAACTTATTATATTCATGCAGATGTAGTCCCTTAATTCTCCTGACTTTAATCAGTGACCATCGGCAACAACACAGCACCAGAAGGAGAGTCAATGTATCACTTTGATGGAGTGGAAGGCTTTGAATTCAAGATAAAGCATTACAAATGAAAGTAATCCTCTTTATGTTTCATAGGCGCTACTCTTATCAGTCACTTTCTGCTTCATTCAGTTTGTGTTGAAAGATGTGTAATCATGGCACAGCGATGGACTTCATTTTAGAAAATAATACTGGTCGCTATGAATTTTGTTGATACCATTTGTGCTTTTATTTACTCTTGTTCAAAAATTAATCACGTCTTTGTTGGGGGTGTGTGTTTACCAGCTTGGTTTGGAATTTTGCCGATTTCGAAGTCACTGTAAGTCACATGATCTAGCAATGCTGCATTTGAAGGTTTACACTCGCTCCAAACTTGGAAACACTTTAACTATTTACTTTATAAGTGGACTTTGAACCAAAGTTGATAATTGTGTATGGATTAAGTTGCTGACTGACCGTGATGATATCGGAATGTGATTACACTATAGTTTGTTCCACAAGGCATTGTGAATTTTATCGTATCTGTAATTCTGTCAATTTTCAGTTTAGCATTATTAAATGTAATGAAAAGTCCTAATTCATTTTAAATATATAGTGTAAAACGAATTAGGTATTTTTAGCTACATGATGCTAGTGATGCTGACCTGATAATTTACTGAGTTACAGATAAGATAAAATTTGTGATGCTGTGTGGAACAAACTATATTGTGGTATTGACATGTGACGCTGTCCATTATGAATGCAGCTCCCATAAAGGTCAGATACACATCCAGTTTCCTTACTCTAAAGTATTGTTTACAACATAATTTTTTCTACTTTATGCAAGTGACAAACCATGCATTTATGAGATTGGTTGATTAGCATTTGTACCGGTAAAATTTTTTCTTGTACTGACTTTTTCCATCCTTTCGGTATTAGGTACTGGTAGTAGCAGAAACACTGGATTTTTGTAAAATTTCTCCGAGATGGACATGAAAAGTTGCATTTCATTGAATTAAGTGTATCGATCCACATGTCACTTTGGACCAAAACTTATGCCCGACATAACAGGGTTATTGACTTAACAGGGGTCGAGATAAGCAGGGGAAAATTAGCATAACAAAGAGAGATTTTTTTGGGTCTGGACCAAAACACTCGACATACATGAATTCTCGAGATAACCAAGGTGAAAATAAGTGGGTTTGATTGTATTGTTATTTGTCCTTGCAGAGAAAATATACTGAGGGAAATCAGACTCTAGTTACTTCGTTGCCACAAAACATTTGTCTGATTAACAAGATATGCATATAATTTGTTACACTTGTTTTCTTTTAATGTACCACAATGAATGGGGCAGATTGTGTTAGCCTTGTCTGTTTATACATACCATGATTGGTACATTTATCTGTTGGTTAAAATGTAGTTTTTTCTGGGGGGGGGGTGAAACTAATTTTAATTATGGAATATTTACCTGCCACTATTGCATGGGACAACTCATTTTCTCTTGTTTTTGCTCATTTGTTGAGGCATCAGCCTACCCACCTGACAAATTCAGCTGTGCCATAGTGGCAAGGTAAGTAATTGCTGCTATTAAAATTTAGATTGGGGGTGGGGTAAAACTAATTTTAATTATGCAGTACTTACCTGCCGCTATTGCTGAATGTCCTCCCCCCATCCCGCTCTGATGTCTAACATAATTGTCTGTGAAAAGATGACAGGTAATATCTACCTTCTGAACATGTACATGCGACATACAGAGTGGTGTGCAATGGTCATTCTGACTTTTCTCCACTCTAGGAGGATGTATTCACATTGAGCAGATGGTGAGTTTTCGGCACAAAAATAGGTTTAGCTACTCAATATTGGCATGATAAGTATTTGTTGCTATTAAAGTTGTGTGTTTAGATCACTTTGGATTGGTATTTATTTTCAAAAACACATTATTTTGTATCACATGTTTTGTATCACATGTTTTGTATCATATTTTATATCACATGCTTAAAAGTTGAATTCAACAGCAAGTTGCACATACCTAGATCTGTCATTGCATAATATGCCAGCAGATTTGTGTCCTTGCTTGTTAGGAGTAACCAGTAGAACAAATATAGACCTTGACCTACCAATGCACTGTGAGATGACAGGTCAGGGTCTATGTTTGCAGTGTGACTAGACTTAAAAACAATTACATATGGTACCTGCTTACTTTCTTTTGTATTTACAGTGTCCTTTTATGCCAAGAAAGGACCAATCAACTTCCGAGTTATTGCAGTAGACAACATTGAGTTAAATGAAGGAACTTGCCAATGTAAGTTTGTTTCCACTGTCACTTTCCAGTGCTGTAATTACTAAAACTTTTTTTGGACAGGGAAGGCTGTTGAACACAAGAGGATTGTTCTTTGATAATATGAAAAAATTATTCCCATTTAGTATTCTTGTGCAGTAGTTTGCATTTCTAATAGAGTGGAAAACCAAACAACTAATTCTACATTGTATTTCAAGATAAATAGATTGGAAAACAAAAAAAAATTGCCCCTCTTTTAAAGATAGACATTGAAAATAAAAACAATTATGTATGAATCTTGTGCTGCTAAAAATATTCATTTTTGAGAGACATCTGTTATGTAGTAGGTATTTGCAGTACATACTAACAGAGTATTTTCTAAATTAAGGATGATTGCTCACAAAATGTTGGAGTATTTAACTTTCTTAAAACAAATTATATTTTTGCACATTTCCATTGGGCCAAGGAATCTAAGCTCACCTAAAAATGTATAAGGTGTTCTGCACTTTATTGTACTATTCCTAATTGACTATTTATCCTCAAGTAAAGTCATTTTATAGACATGATAGACGAGTGTGGGGGAAAAGTAACCTGCCACTAATTATCCATACAATAATAGCTTAATGAGTGTTTAAAAATTCATCAGACTTGTACAGAATGAAATTCATTGCTGAATGTCCATTCGTACACACAGAGAAAAGTTTGCGTCGGTGAGGGAATTCTTCAGTATGATACAGTTATTGAGATCAAATCAGTTTCTTGCGACACAAAGCCTATATGATATATGGCAGGATATAAATATTAAAGATCTCCCACACTAGACACATTCCGTTTGTTGTTATACAGGAATGTTATTGCAGTTATTAAAACTGCATAATAATTACAATTTGTCATCATTTAATAAGAGACTGAAGTCACAACTATGTCATTTCACATTCAATCTCTCTCAGAATTTATAGTGCTATGATACACATTGGTAGCAAGTGACATCATATTGGTGATGTCATAATGTAATTATCCCATCATTTTCATTTGTGCAGTAAACATTACTTTTGCTACAGCTGATTACCTTAATGTTTATCCTTTATTTTATACAGCAACAGCAAATGTAGTTATGGGCATGCTGATTTACTTGTCTGCTCATCTTTCCTTGCATGTCCATTCTCAGCTAAATTTATTAGCTTGATTAAACCTAAATTACATGCGGGTGGGGGTGGCAGGGATATTTCCACAGTTTATACAAGTGAGACCTCACCATAGACTTATCATTGGAGAAACATGTTACTTTAATTTATGAATGGCGAAGCAGATTCTATTGTCCTCTTGGATGCATCAATGTACATTGCATTTTAGGAGCAACAACAAAATTTACAAAAAATGTTATCCCATAAATAATGGGGATTTCATTTTTCATTATATCTTCCATGATAAGACCAGGCCTAATAAGGCCTAATAAAATTATTTTATAGTAGGGTATGGACATATTATCAGAGAAATAAACTTTTTGTAACTATCTGGCAAAATTTTGATAAAATATACCTGGTGGTCTTAATGACAAGCATAGGCTTATCATCAGATAAATTTGGTATACAAGAACAATGTTTTGACTTAGTTTACTTCATCTGCCTATAAAAAGACAGAGTTTTCACTCGTCATGAAAAAGCTTGAGTTATGGAAGTTTTAATCTAAAATTAAATTCCAGCAATGAAAGTAATATTTATAATCAATAGTCAAAGAATGGTGGAGTTCATTTGCAATAAAATAACTTTCTTTCTCGCCAGCAACTTTGTCGTTGTTTTTGTTTATTTTTATTTGAAATACTGTTCTTATGACTGAATCAGAGCAAAAATATTAGCACGAATGTTTTAGAGCACAACTTTTATGAATTTTACAGATGGACTAGAAGATGCTACGTGTGATTTTGAGCGCCCAAGTGTTCATGGTTACACTATCAATTGTACATACTGCAAGACTCTAATACCAAAGTTCCGTTGGTACTGGGGTAATGGCAGCACCCCATCTGAAGAAACAGGGCCAGATGTGGATCATACTTATGGCACTAACAAAGGTAACATTAAGCTAGGGTAGCTGCTTGACACAGTTCAATCTCGATAGCCTTGATTCTGTTCATTCTTTTACTCTAAATTAGTCACAGGTAAAAGGCAGAAATCCAGATATGTCATAAAGGGCTGAGAGAGAGAGAGACATGGAGTAGTGGGTGGGGTGGCCAACATTGGCTCTTGTCTTTAACATATGTTGCCAAATGTTGAAAAATAAACATGGTCCGTTTGATTCACAGTTGATGTGACCCAGAATTTTATGATACTTTGTATCCATCCTATAAAAAATACAATATACTGGTTCATACATACATGTAGAAAGATATAGGTATGTAGGCGGAAAAAACCCAAAGAACATTCAATATATTTATACAGACATCAGATGTATCAAATAATTCAGATGTCAGAAAAGGGTAGGTTACACTGTTTATAATAGAAATTAGCTTTCCTACTAATTGCATCACCACCCCTTCCCACTTGTTTTTTGTATGGCATAAAGAGGGTCTGGATCTGCCGCTGGGGTGCAATAGGAGAGGTAGCTGTAGAAATACACAGTTGAAAGTGGGTGTAATTGAAAACATGCATCATATTTTAGGACTTTAAGAAGTATAACATAAAAAATAAGATATAAAAATAACCAGCCTTCATTTGTTTGGTATTTAGCACAAGGTCATTGCGATTTGCGTTGCAGTTAAATTTGATTTTCAAGAGCTGTTTTAGTGTGGTAGTGATTCAGGTTTTTGCTACAAAATGAAATCTAACAATATGTTTTGTTTCAGGCATGAATTCAGTGATGTTAACCATAGGTATTACTTTGCCAAACAGTGCCAATGGGGCTGAAGCATCAATGTTAAGATCATATTGTCTTATGCAAAAATGTTTTGATTACATTGTCAGCCTATGTTACTCATATAACATGCTGCTAATAGAACATTACAACTATTGTTTAAGCTGCATCTCTTGACGCTCAGCATTAAGAGTTTAGTGTTAGGACTGGTCGACCTGGTGTCAGGATAATGTGACTGGGTGGGACATCATGCCACATGTCTGTGGCATGATGTCCCAGTGCTAGAGATCACTATAAACTGTCACACTGCAGACATCGTAGTGATATGACTGAAAAATTGTTAAAGCTACGTTAAAAATCTAAATCACACACACACACACACAGCTATTGTTTACAACTGTACACATGTCATGTGTTTTGCCTCCATTTACTCAAGAGTATGTGTTTTGAATATTGATACTTATTTGCAAATTATAATTTAAGATCTGCTTTAAAGTTATCTAGTATATTTGTTTTCATCCACATACATGACATATTTGACAAATTGTCACCTTGGGACAAACATATCGGAATGAATAACCATAATCCATCTTGTATAAGCAGCAGACATATTCAGTTTTTAGTTCTGATCAGATTTGAATCATAAGTAAAATGTGGGCTTATATCATCAAGATCTTGGATGGGTTTGATAATGAGCAAGACCCATGCACATTAAAAAAGTCATCTTGCATCTGATTGGATGGCTGTGTTACAACTGTTAAGGCAAAAATAGCAGCTGACATATAATGCAAGAGAAGTAACCTATGATCTGGTTCATTGAGAATTAGAAGTTTTGGGTTTTGAAGAGAATTATCCCCCTTAGAAAACTTACAAGTCTTTAATAAAACATACTTGGGAAACGGGGACTAATGAATTTCAGTACAACATGTTCATTAAATTAGAAAATTAATATACCTTAGAGATTAAATTATAAAGTTGAAGAAAATGTATCAGATGAAAATATGACATAAAAAAAATTAAAATGGTAGATTTTCTCTAGGCAGTTCTTGTATATAAATGTCTACATGGAGCTGTGCCAGAGTATCTTCAGGATTTATTCAGGCCTTTTTCAACACAATACCAGTTGAGATCAATATCACACGGAAACCTTAAAGCACCAAAACCATGAACGGAGCAATTTAAAAAGAGCTTCCAATACTAGAGTACAGTTATGTGGAACAGGCTTCCACTACATGTAAAATCTGCTGAAAATATTACATTATTTAAGAAGAGATATGAGTATTTATGTATTTCTAATAGATTATTATGGAATTCAGTATTTTAATACTAAACATGTTAAAATATACAAGTAATTACTGCTATCTTTCATATAATGTACAATGTTACACTCTCCTTGAGATGGCCTCAAGGGAGAATAGTCCATGACTATTGAGTCACCTTCTATAAATAATTATTTATTATTATTATTATTATTATTATTATTATTATTATTATTATAATATAATATTTTATATATAAATTACTTTGGAAACCAGAAAGGGGTTATTTGTGCATTTGATTTACACCAGTAACCTCTTTGCCCAACGAAACACGAAATCCACTGAATACCTGAGGATGGTTTTGCTATAATTTGATGTCCAAAATGTTTCATGTATTTATATTATCACATCTATATGCATTACACCACTTCCTCGATAATTTGTTCACTGATGATTTGCAAACCCACTCATTAAGTGGGGTCAGGTATTGATCCCATTTTGTTTTACTAGAAATTATCATAAGATTGATTGATTGTTGAACTTGAAGAAAATATATATCACTCATTGCATTATCAAAAATGGTAGATGGGTCATGGAAATTTTTTATCAACACTATGAAATTGTCAACTTTTAAAAAGAAGTCGTAATTTTTTTTTTACATTTTCTTTCCAAGTGACATTCTTAGTATACCATATTTAATGATATTCAATGAAATTTTGATCAATGAAAATGTCACACGCCTAGTGGAAACGGTACTTTATTAGATACAAACCAATTAAATAAGTTATTTATCAAGTCAAATTTGCATTTTAGTTCTATTTTTTAGTTAGGTTTAAGTGTAATGATCATAAATGCAATGTTTCCTCTTATATTCAAATCTAAAATGTGCAAATCTCCAGTAATAGCTATGTCTGAGAACCTAATTAAGTGCCAACTGTGTTTTGATATCTGACTTGTGGAAGTATTTCTTGTATTGTTGCACTGAATTTAATGCTGGCCTCCTTTGTATTATCAAGTTAATTGCGTCTTCTGTATCAAATAAAGGATGTGGAAAATAAAAGTTAAAAGGCATGCAAATCCTGCATGTATAAGATTTAATGGCCCCTGTTGTATGTAAGGTGGATTCACTTCAGTTGATTCTTTGAACACTTATAAATATTATTGTGTACTTAATATAATTAGACTGCCTTAAATTAAGCTACTCAATCATAAATGTGATCAAAGATAGCAAGCCAACCAGGTGAAATGAATACTTCATGAAATAACGAGCTTTGTTTCACAGATACGGATCATTATGGAGAAGCAGATATCAGAAACATCCTGAACTGGCATTTGGAAATATCCTCAAGGATGAGAAGAAGCTTCACCATTACTTGCAATAAATTCACTGCATCAATATTTTACTAACTGAAAAGTACAAAAATTGAGTTTTGACGTTGATGATTTTACATGAAGTAAATGTTGCTTGTTTTTTAAAAAAAAGGAATCTTGTTTCGTGTTGTGTCAACAGATAATCTGCTTCCCTGCTTTTTAGACTCCCTACTTCAAACTCCACTACAATATAATAAGCAGGGAACTAGAGTAATCAACTGAAAACAAAATCCAGTGATGTAATACATAAATGTTTTCATGTATACATGAAGGTTGTTGAAACCAGTTGGAATGATATTGCTAGCAATCTTTCAGATGTTGGACATCTTTAAAATAAATGTAATTTTTACAGAATAATGAAAAACTTCATCAGAAAAAGCACTTTATTGACAATTATTCTCAAAGCGATTATAAAACAATTATTCAGCCATTAAACAGCCCAGTTTTTTTGTCCAATGGAGATGGCATTATTTATTGTTCGGTGGTCCCTCGATAACTTGCGCCCTTGCTTATAGTGCAATCTATATTTTTGGACCCCATTGTGCGGGAGTTATCGAGGAAGAGTTGTATTTTTATGGCATTTGATATATTAAATGTTATATATAAAGTTATTTTAGATTTATATTTGGTATTTTTGGCCTTTAATAAAAATACAAAAATAATAACACAATATACTTCCCTTTAGAACCACTTTCAAAATTAGTTGCCATCGTTATTCTAAATTTACAGAGCCTCATTTTTAGGGTCAGCAGACCAGTTTATTTCATCATGCTCAATAAGATGTTCACTATTTCTTTCAATATTTTTAAGTGCCTGCTGGAACATAGACTAGAAAGCATGGTTCACTAATCATAACCGTTGCATGTTTTTTTGCTAATACTTGTGGTTCTGATTTACAGCAAGTTATATCAAATGCAGATTATTAATATAATTATATAGCGAGTGTATATCAAATATAGATGAAGATGTATCAGTAGAGAGGGACCTCAGGTTGCTAAGTATTCAAAGGTGCCATCATGGGTATGTGAGAAGGCTTGCCAATAGTTTTCTGTGGATCAGTGATTCCTCCTGGGAATTTTCCAGATTCTTCCTCAATCTGATATAATGGTTGCTATGTATTGACTATCATGTGCTAAAAAACGGTGTTAAACTCAAAATGACAACAACAACAACAAACAACAGAGAAACACAAAATCATGATTTTTGTAACATATGCAATTGCTGTTATAAATTTTAAATATTATTAATCAACCAGCAGATAAATGCCAACATTTATTCTTGTCAGGCGACAAGCGTAACAGGAACAGTTTATAAAAGTGCAGTGAAATCATTATATACTAATATTTGAAAAGGACAAAATAGTGTCATGCAGAGAGTAATCTCCACTTGTATTTCAAACTTAAGAAAACTAATGAATTGAGACTAGTGGATTGACATGTCCAAATTCTTTTGTATATGAGAAGTTATGTGAACACTGCCCTGCTGCTGAAATTAATTTTCTTGCTGATTATACATATTTTGCTGTACACATGGATTGTCTCTTTAGCTTTATCTATAGTATTTGTTACATCTTTAACTCATTAACCCCTAGAGGTTGTTGTCATTTTAACCTGAAATGCAAGTAGAAAACACATTTTGGGGGGGCTATTTTTCTGAATACATCCTTACACATTGACTTCCAAGAGATTCCTGGTTAACTTAATGCCTAGTTGTGTTAGAAACATTCATTTCATTGGCTATTTCGCTTGTGCATGAGCAGAAGGGTAAAAGTTGGTGTTTCCTTTTTTTTTTTTGCTTAAAGGACCCATCATTTTTGTATCCAGACCAATTTTTATTCCAAATGTCCATCTTTTTGCAAAGGTTAGATGTCTGTTCAGTTCAGTCCTGTCTGCCTTAGATCTGAGGTCAAAAAGTCTAAAATCTAGACACAAAATCGGATTCCGACCACGGGTGAATTTTGGGTGGAAAAAAATCGTGTCCAAAAGATTATGTTGTTCCCTTTGTATTTTGTAGTGCAGCTAGAAAGTGCAGATTCTTTGGTATCACTGTAGAGCTGCCTTTCTATAATACCACCAACTTTAGTGTATCTTAAATGACCTTGACACAACAGAGCTCGGAAGTAGGCTACTACCTCCTGACATGTAAACGAGGTGCCAGGGGTTAATGAGTTAAATGTCTTAAGCCAGGTGTAACATTTTTCTAAATTGTATCAACTGAAGAGAATAATATTATATTTAAATTTATGACTTATTTGCAGTATGCATTGAATGAAAGAGGTAATACATGATTATTTACTTGGATTACAAATCTCTAATGACAATTTGTTGTTTAATCAGAAGATATTATTTCCCATTGTATTGTCACTTGTGGAAACTTGTTTTGTTCTTAAAATATTCCTGTTCTTATTCCTATGCACTCAGCAGCATTAGAAGAAATTATACTGAATCAGATGTCTTGGCCAGCTGCTTTTGCATTTATATCAGTTATATCAATTCGACATTCTCTGATCTGTTGCACTAAAGTATCTAAGCACATTTTCCTTTGTTCTTATACAATTTTCAATTATAGGTCACTACATGTATGCTGAGGCTTCTTATGGAGAAGAGGGAGATGCAACAGCCTTGACTTTCCCCATAGTATCCACAAAGATGACCTTTAGGGCTTTGCAGTTTTATTATAATATGTATGGAAGAGATATTGGATCATTACGAGTATGTTTCATTTTCTTTTCCTGCATCATGAATCATCAACACAGATATATTTTCCTTGCTGTAATTTAGGATAATACTCAAATGTGTATTCTCTTACGAGCCCCATATATGTGCCAGTTTGATAACTAAGGGCTTTATTATATTCATTATGGTTTTGTTTGGTTCTTACTTCTGAATTCCTAAAATTTAATTTGATGAAAATTTTTTAGTTTTTATCCTTTAACATTTTTGCTTGAGGAGAAATTATTGCATCTTCGCTAGCCAAAGTTCTGATAACCCTATCTACACCTTGGGGGATCAGACAGCTGTATTGGTGCTTTTTCCTAGCGACATCTATTGGATTTCATGTGTTGCCTCCCTTAGTATATAATGCCAGCTAACCAATAGCATGGTGCATTGTACATCAGCTGAAAACAGTGGTGGCAACTGACCTAAACAGGATACTTTGTTGGTTTAACATCGAAAGTATGACTATGTACAAGAGCGAAGCTATTAAAGGTGTGTTTGAGTGAAATGTATTTGTGCAAACATGGATCAGCATTGGAAAATTGCTTATTTATCTGTCCATTCAAGTTGTGTGCTCCCCTTGTCTCGATCACGTAGGAACAGTGTTCAACTTTGAACAACTTAATTTTGATTGGATGTTGTGGCTAGCTGCTGCATCCAATTAAATTCACAGACACAAAGCACATAAATATCTGCTTGATATGCCAAAGTGTAGATAGGGTTATCAGAACATTCGCTAGCGAAGATGAAGCTATTGTGGAATAATAGACTCTAATTAATTGGTAGCCTAGTCACCATTTAGTAAATATTGTGCTGTTGTATTTGCATTTTAAAGCCATATTTTTGTTTCTTTGATATTTTCTTTTTAAAACTGCATGCAGTAAATATTCATACCATTCCAACTTCACCTTCTAAAAGTAACTATTGGGCTTTGTGCATAAACACTAAAAAATATCCTCAGAGTCGTGTTCATTCTCAGAACTATTCCTTAGCTTGTGTTGTCAATGTTTTATATAATATATATATTTATATCTATATCTATATATATATATATGCTGTTACATCATTAGTCAGAGGCATCAGAGAGGTCAAACCTACAATAAAGGTTATTTGTTTCATTTTTCATGCAAATATCATAAAATGGCTATGTGAATGATACCTAATTTTATGACCAGTTTGGCTCACTATAATCACACCATGGGTCCATTTTTTCAAATGAATTGACCCCTTGTTCTAAACCAGTCCAAAGCACTGCTTGGATAAGGTTTTGCATTTAGGTGAGTTTTTTGTAGGGCACTTGTACTTTATGAACACATTTCTGGTTATTAGAGTTTTAGACTTGGGGCAGGGGTGTGTGTGCTAATTATGATATGTGTGAGTATTGTGTTGAATATGTTAGGTTGCAAGTTCTCATCTTTTAATTTGTGAAAAATAAGTTCAGTTTACTTTAATTAAATATGTTTTGATTTTATTTTGCAGGTGATTTTGGAGTACAGTGGTCAGAAGAAAGTAGTTTGGGAAAAGACTGGTAATAATGGAAATCTGTGGAGGAAAGCTTGCACCTTGCTTCCAGAAAATTCAAATGTGACGATTAGTTTTGTAGCAGTTAGAGGCCCTGGTCCATATGGTGACATTGCAGTTGATGACATAGAGCTGCTTATGGAGAATTGTCCACGTAGGTGAAATATTTTTATATCCATACACGTTTTGATTTTTGGGGTCACTTGACATTGACAGATAGTACTGGTGTCAAAGGTAAAGATTTCCACTCTTTTTGTCACTTCAAAATTTTATGTGGATTTTATTTCTGTGATAAACCATAAATTTAAAGACCAAATGAATAATGATTGTTATTTGAAAACAATAAGATTATTTCACACAGTTTTGTTCTAGGCAAATAAGAAATGAATTATAATGTGATTTATTGTCACTAAATAATGTGTTTTTGCGTTTATATTCACTATTATGACACATACATTTCACTGTAGAGCCGTAAGTATTAGCCAACTCATATATTAATGTGGTTCACTCTTATGGCTCCATCAACTGCATTATCAAAGCATTGTATATCATATGGCAGTGCCCATTGTTATCAAAAAGGAGCATTGTATATCATATAGTGGCACCCATTGTTATCAAAAAGGAGCAATTTAGATCATTAGCTGGGGCCCAGTGTTAAAAAAGGGAGCATTGTACATCATAGGCTGGTGCCCAGTGTTATCAAAAATGAGCATCGTAGATCATAGCATTGTGCCTAGATGAGACCATTTGTGTCAGTGTTCTCCTGAAACTTTTAATTATATTTAATTAAATTTTATCCTAATGGGCCTAGGTCCTACTCCTCAGGAAAAAAAACCTTTTGATTTCAGCATTAATCTTTACAAAAAGGATATTCCAATACTCCCTTATGAACATCTGGCATCATTTTAATATTGGCAGCAAATTAATTTTTTAAAAAATATAAAAAAACTTATACAAACCAAAACATTTCTCTGTCATTTATTTCTTGCAATTTTTTTTAGCAGAAGTGCTCTTCTTACTCCCACTATCTTCCTCTCTGTCACAAAGGCACTCACACAAGAGATGAGCATAACAAAATATTGATAGATCATGTGTTCACTTCAGCTAAGTATGATTCCTTTGTTTGCATGTAAATATTGAACAGTCTGCAGAGAGTGCACTTGACTTTGGTAATCTGGTATCCTGATTCTGATTCAGCAAAATAAAATAAGCCATGACACCTTGGTTTGCAGTCAAAAGCAATTACTTGAACACTTTATTGACAAACAGGGACATGATTATAGCCACATGTCATTGTAACCAATGGTTACTGCATATATTAAACATTCTTATTAATTACTTTAACTGCTAAATGTATACTACAATTAATCATAATCGTTTGCATGAAAACTTTCTCAATTCAGTTACCAAGAAAAGTTGGTAGCAATTTTAATTATGCTTAATATAATTATGAGTCATGTTGTTTAATCAGTGACATCATTTAAGTAGTGGTTGTGAAACAGGATGCATTTAGCATGTGGCTTTGCATGGATCTCATGATATAATTTAATAATTTGAAACAATAACAACATTGTATTTTATGATCAAGCCAGTTCAAATTGGTTTGATACGTGCAGGTTTTATTTACATGAGCTTTATTCAGACATTGGAAATATATGTGGCAGTTTAGTACTTTTTTGTTGGTAATTTGTAAATAATTCATTTTCTAATTGATAATGAAGATTAATTATCAAACATTTTTTTGCTATGTGCAAATTTTGGTACACTCAGAAGAAAATTTGAACCCTCAATCATTGTCTTTGAGCTAACACTCACCACTCATGTAGTACTGCATATAGTACATGAGTACCTGGATACAGGTCAGGTGCATCTTAAACAAGAATCCAAATTTGGGACATGGGTACTGAAAGAAAAGAGGAGACACCTCCTATTGACAGTTTGGAACACATGTTAAATTACGATTTTCCTTGTACTAAGTTAAATTTGCCTTATGGCATCAACTGGTGTTCTTTTTCATTCTTGTTCTACAGTGCATCAGGAATATTTTAGGTCTCTACCGTACTGTTGAAGGAACACAAAGGAAAACACTTATTAAGCATTGACATTTATTATTACAGATCTGATCACCTGCATGGAAGATTTTCAGCAATGTCAGTACACCAGAAGTAGTGAAAGCGAAGAATACATGTGGGATTGGAATGGTGACATACATGGTAGGAACTAACATTTCATCTTCCTTGCTGCCTTAGGCAAGACTTTTGCACCCAGTATTTTGATCTCTAGTAGACTCAGTATATAACAGATAAACAAAATATTTATCACATGAATACTGTGTCATTTGGTTGAAAACCTCTGGATGGCAACTGGTTATAGTGATGCACTTGTTATAATGATTGTCTATTAATGTTCACTTTGCTCATGAATTGTTTTATATTAGCATCAGCTACAAGAAGACTATCCTTGGTCACAATGCTTCGGCATGGGTATCATTTAGGTGTATGCAGCTAAAATATTAAACCTCACAAACTCACTTTTGTGTATATAATTAACACCTAAGTCACACCTGGGTGGGGATATGATGTAGGGATGATTGGTTTCAAATTTTAAGTTTTTCAAAGAAATCATTCTTGCCGATTATAGCAATGTTTTAGCTCACCTGCCAGGCTGTAAGGCAGAGTGAGCTTTTGGTCTGGCTCCATGCCTGTCATGTATGTTGCATTTGTGTGTTATCTGTTATCTGTCAACAAGTGCTTGTTACTAAATTGGATGCCATATTTCTGATCTGACTCTTTATTAAACTTGGAATATAGGCTTATATCATCAGGATCACTTATAAGTCAATAATAAGCAAGATCCACTAATAATAATATGCCTTCATCTTTTGAGATAATTTTTTAATATCAATCATTAGGCAGAGCATATCATATTATGATGTTATCCAACCATCCATCTATTCCCTATTTCATTTCCACACAATAACTCAAATTGTTCTCCATTCTGCTGTTATAGGGTCAAAAAGTCAAAGGTTCCAGGTCACAGTGACTCAGTAAGAAAACTGGTTTCTGTGTAATATCTTTAGTTTTTCATCATAAACCTGTATCAAACTTTGTGGATGGCTTGTATATGGGGTAAGAAAGAAATCTTAACATGTTAGGGTCAGTATTTACAATCACTATTCCATTATAGGCTACCTGGTAATACTCCCCACCTGCAATCCATGTCTGTCAAACAGTATAAAATTCCCAAACCAAATAAGGAATTATTCAAAAGAAGCTTCCAATACTCTGGAAATTTTCTCTGGAATAGTGTTCCAGTTGAGATTAGAAATGCCCACTCTATTTCCTTCTTTCAAACCCAATATATCCAGTGGCTTCAGAGATGCAGCTAAAATAATAAATTCCTTTGTATGAGGGCCTCAAGGTAAATTATTTCTTCAGTTAATTGTGTTACCCACTTTAAAGAAAGTCATTATTATTATTATGAATAATAGGCAAAAGAGGACATCTCATTATTAGATGAATCTCAGTAAACGATAAAACTCTCAAAACCAACAAATTGTATATGGTCCCCAGGAATTTTGGTATTGAGATATATTGTCCCAAAATGCCTTCATATAAATTTTGATTTGCTAATGCATGATTGTTAATAAAAACTAAATTTGTCTTTCAAGCATTTCTGTTCCTTTCTTTACTCAGGTGACTCCCTTGGATGCAATTTTGAAGCAGGTGATTGCAGTTACAACTCTAGTACTTGGCAGCATGTGGAATCAAATAGAATAACACAGTTAGGCAACACCATTCATGATCCAGTATATGGAGAGAGAGGTGGGTCTAGTTAAGCTTGATGGAATGCTGGTGGCATTGTTTTCCTTGAGGTTTTAATATAAACTTTTGGATAAGAAATGTAGAGTCTGTTGTTTTTAAACCAAATTGAATGTTCATATCTCTGAATATATGTTGATTTTTTAATGTCTTTGATAGAAACAATGAATTAAAAGTTATTAAAAATTATAAAGTTTACTGATTGCACTTTGGGCCAAGTCACAAGTGTTTGCTTACATAAAAAGATTCATATTTTATTCCCAGGCATAATTTTGACTTATTCCATTTTATCAAGTTTGTCATAAATTTTCTTTGGATGACTCCACCATTGATGCTTAGAGATGTACAAAATTGTCCAAAAAAAAAACGTTTAAACTGATTTTTGTGCACTAGGTCTTTTAGTAAGCTGATGAAATGCTTCCATATATTTCTTTAAATGAAAGGCAGTTCTGTAAGTTTTAAACTAACTGATGTATCTTTATTTTCTGTTTCAGGCCATTATATGTACATTGCAGCCACAGCATATGGCTATTATTCTTCCTATCTGTATTCACCATGGTTCATGACAGATACTGGGAGCAATTGTCAGCTGTCTTTCATGTACAAGTGCAATGTGAATTCAGGCTATATGTACCTGTATGTTATCTTGTCTGGAAAGAGGTTAGGGTGGTATGGGACTGTTTTTTACACAAGTCACTATTCCTCTGTAGACTGGACAACTGTATCAATCAACATATCAATTGCGGATGAGGCACAACTTATATTTACAGTTTATGGAGGCAGTTTTGAATTTGCTTTGGATGAAATTGATTCAGATTGTGGTAGGTTCCCTATACTCCATCATATGTACGGTACAATGAAATATTTTCAGGGTCACTTAATTTTCCTGTCACACCTGCATTAAGCAAAATATTAAGAATTGTAATATATTTTGTTGCTGTGTTTCATAGCCCTTGAATGTGGATTCTTTTTTTGCAAGTTAGAAATGGTGTTCTTTTGAAATCCTGTCACATGTTTTCTGTTGTTGATTGTCCGTTTGTGTAATTGTTTGTGACGTTTTGCCTGAAGAAACTGTAAGACATATTTCCTGATTCTCATAAGAGTAGGCTTTCTATTGGATGGCAGAGTCATGTGATGTACAATATGTCTTCATGTTACATGGTAATTCATCATGTCAAATAGTCATGATGTTATCGACTTTTAAATAATGTTATAACATTTAGTTTTCTGCATCATGCTGTTGAAATGTCATTTGTTTAATTTAGAAATAAATTACATTTCTTGTCAATCTTACCTTGCCTTGACCAAAGCTTGACATAATGATCACTTTGGTATCTGTCCTTCCACAAATAAAGATTAACCTCATTATTAAAGTTATTAGAGTTATTAGTAAGATACCAACATCTGTGGTTTCATTGAATTGCCTTTGCACTATGAATTGTGATCTCTTTTTGCCAATTCTTATTATATCAATTAATGTTAAAATAGTCAGAATCTCATAACTGCTATACTTGTTATTTGTCATCCTTTTCATTGCAAAATACAGTCAAGGAAAATGTGGCAGCAGCCTACATACTTTGAGTCATATTGAAAAATGGTAGACAATGAAATGCCAGGCAAATAGAAAAAACTATTTCGAGTCACAATCAAACAGTATTTTGAAGACAATTTCATTATGTTTCATATGTTCTCCAGGTCATGAGATTTTGCAAGGTCTGTGCAAGTGATTTAAGTCTAGCACATAGAGCAAAATTTTATCAAGTGAGGCACTTGAACTCAAAAATTCATGCAGGCCATGCAAAAGCATGTATGGAGACATAAAAATTTCTGAATTATTGACACAGCACAACAAATTATCAGTTATTAAACTCGATCTTCAATGTCACTGATATCAATGATATTAAACCAACATTTCTGTCTCAGTTAAAAAGATAACATAGTTTATTTTGAGTTCCTGGGAATTATTTTTGGCCAGTAAGATGTCCTTCCTTTAGAGGGACTCCTCATTTTTACATTGCCTGGAAATTTGGTATGTATTATGTTCATCATCTGAAGATGCATGTATTGACGAGTCCTTGTGCTCCTGCATTTTTTATATAGACTTACACCCTTTTGTCTTGTAGCTCGCTGCAGTGTTGATCACTATCTCATTAGTGCCAATAGTCCTGAAGGTTTTGGTGGATTGTCATAAAATTTAGTAAATATTATAGTCATCACCTCAAGATGTGCATATTAACAAATCATTTTGCTTCCACAATTTGTGTTTGAGCTATGAAATTTTTTGTCTTGCAACTTAATGAACTTTACGACAAAATCTTATTATTTGGAACTAGACCCCAGTTTTTGATGGATTACCATGAAACATGGTAAGTATTATAGGTATCATCTTAAGATATGAAAATTGACAAATCGTTTTCCTCCCACATTGTTTGTTTGGGCTTTTGCTCATTTTGTCCTTACCTTATTGCAGTATTTGATAAAATCTCATTAGCATCACTATTTCCATAGTTTTTGATAGCTTGCCATGAAATTTGGCAAATATTATGGTCATTGCTTAAAGATGTGCATACAGAAATATCACTATGCTCCTGGAAATTATGTTGGAGTTATTGCCCTTTTTGTCCTGTTGCTTAATGTGCGCAAATTCCTCACCATTCCTCTAGTTACTTGTGATTTTGTGGGGAACATCATTGTCTTGTTAGTGTATTATTTGACAGCAGGTCTGGCTCTATGTTATTTGTCTTTGGGTTTGCATTTCATATATGGGTATATGTATACGGTATTAGGGTATATTTAGTAGCTAGTGACTTTGGTAGACAGATCAAAATTTGTGCTTGACTTTCATGACAGGTTTTTGCTGACCTGGCCATAAAGCCAAGTGAGCTTGTGGAATGAAATGGTTTTATTGATTATCTAGTTAAATAAAACATTTTACCACTGCATATGGCAAGGTTACACAAGAACGGAAATGCAAATTTCGGGTATTTGGTGGTAATGACTATTAGATGCATTTCTGATGCATATGACAATGCCATTGTCATAACACTATCTCTGTTCCTGTGGCAAGAATGAAGTTACACAACTCAAGTTTTATCTTTATCCACTGAAAGTTAGTTATGACACAAACACACACACACATTTTTAGAAACATACTACAAGGGGAATAATCATAATACTGTTCTCTTATAAAAGCTGTACCTCTGCCCCTTTTAAAAATTGAAAATCCCCCAATATAATGTGATTAATTTGAATTATATTTTCTCATGTAAAAAGCCTTTTAGTTTGTTCATTTGATGTCAGTGTGTCATGAAATGACTTCTAAGTGACATCAATGGAAATTGACCAAATTTTACAGATACTCTCTTTGCATACAGATGTTTCAAATTTGTTTCTGTGATGATTACTGTCCAAGAAGAAATCTCTGCTGAACCAAAAAATTAAAAAAAAAAAAAAACCAACTGGAAA
Organism: Megalonaias nervosa; assembly: GCA_016617855.1. Classification (NCBI taxonomy): domain Eukaryota; kingdom Metazoa; phylum Mollusca; class Bivalvia; order Unionida; family Unionidae; genus Megalonaias; species Megalonaias nervosa. The sequence continues at coordinate 26,150 of JAECUM010010683.1, forward strand.
GAACTTCTCTATAACTCATCAGCAGAAGTTGAATGAAGTTTAAAGAAACATCCTGACACAAATAGTACCAACCTGCCATCTGCTTGGTGCGCAGTTACTAAAATGTAGTAAATAAGGGTGAATGTTATGCATTTGAAGATATTAATGGCAGTTTCACAGTTTTTCAGTTGAGTTTATCAGGAAAACTATCATTAGCATCCAGCCATCATTATATCCTAAAACACAATAACATTACCATCATTTTAATTGTCAAACCTGTCCTGTTTTAATGGTCACCTTTATAACTTATTTTCAGCACCCATTGTAATTTCCTCTTGGCAAATTTCCCATGTGAAAGTCGTGTATGATAGCAGTCACCAGCTTTCCTTGGTCATCAGCAGCCAAGCACTTCCTTACCAAATAATGGTTTCTTACTGCTTATTGATAGTGACTGCTCAGTGTATGTAAACTTAACTTTCACTTCAGAGCATTGTTTAGATAAAGGCATATCTTGTGAATCAGTTTGTAAACATTTCTCATCTTGCTTGTGCTCACTATGACTGTCACAGTGTATATGTAACTCAAAATGTAAATGGCAAATTCTAATAGTGAGGCAACTTTTGTCATTAGGAGACAGGGTAGAAGCAATTCATTAGCTGCATTGTGGGAAAAGCAGTCAGCATAAATGGGAGTTGACTTTTATGTCAGTGTGACATGTATAGTTGGATATCTTCATTTATTTGCCTGTGAGTTAAAGCTATCTCTGTTGATAAAAATGAATCTTTGAGGAGAGATACAAGTTACATCCATTTTCATTATTGTCTGGGGTCATTATATCTTTAAAAGAATGTGTCCATATATAAAGGCAGGTGAAGTTTCTGTTCATGTGTTTCTAACAAATGCCACATAAGGCTTTTTTTTATTTTCCTATTCATTGTAGGCCTCTCACATGACCTGTCTTTGATCTTGGCGAGCTGAGCAACTGAGCAACTGGTTAATCCAGAAATGTTTTGAAGCATGGAGAGCTGTTTCTAAGTCTAATTATATGAATCGGCTGAATAAAGAGCCTGTTTTCAGTTTCACAATTATATGTAAGCTGTCAGTTAATATTGACATGAGTGTTTCGTCATTGTGCACAAAACAAACTATAAGTGATATTTTAAAGAGTTGGTGATGATCAATTTATATGATGGATCAAATGATGGATTAAAATGAGCAGGATGCAGTAATCATATGGAACATAAGTTGGGGAGAGAGCAACATTTACACTACACTAAATCTGTTGATAATGTAATAATAATAAAAATAGTAATAATAATAATGCATATAATACTGTTATGACTACTTCTGCTAGTAATAATAATGATAATGGAATTTTGTGCATGTTATTTGTTCAGAAACCTAGCTTTAAGGGTGAACCTGTATATATAGAGGTCACCTGTTTATGAAGGCTAGTTTGGCCTTTGTCCATGGGTGGCTACCACCAACAGGTTGGTTAAAATATAGCAGATGTATTTCTTAAAGTCACTACATCAAGGGAGAGTCATTAAGTCATTGGCATAAAAATCTGAATTATACTGAGCATATCTTTGATCTTACTGCTGCAATTTTGACATTCAGCCAATCTGCAAGTGATATTCACAGGTATGTCATAATATGTTTGTATTTATAAGGAGTTATGATGGCTTATTTGCCAGCAAATGGACATCCCCCCAAAAGGGTGTGGATACATTATTTTACCATTGAATCAGACTGCTCAAGGCCATGCTGTGTTTTGGGCAAGGCACATTACTCCATGTGCCTGAGCACTAAATAACATACTTGCATTACTTTAGTGTAAACCCTCAGACCAAACTAATTTATTTTTAAGGTGGATTAGGTGCTGATGTTGAGGGCCAGATGGCAGTATTGAGGTCGCCAGCTTTCCAGAACAAGCAGGAAGCACAGTACTTGATCTTCTACCACCAGATACCCACCACAGATACCATAAAGGTAGGATTGATGATGATGATGATAACTTTGATGAAAGTGTTGATGAAGATGACGCTGACAGCTATGATAATCATGGCAAAGATAATAATTTTACACCAAATTTTACTTCAGATTCCATTTGTATGTATTATTTGCATTGTTCTAAAACAGACGTGCCAGCAGCCAGTTAAAGAATGTCTAAAATATTGCATTTGTTTCCGATGTTTTTTAGTTTACCAATGTCAGTAATATTATTATATACTGTATCATAATATACAGCACTCTTGCATCATTTTGATATTCATGATAATGCAAATTTTGATATGTTGAAGTCACACTATGGATCTCATTTAACATCAAATAAGTATTTTTAAAAATGTTGAATTTTCCAACATTTATCAGCTTAAAGTTTGATTATATTTTTATGCACCCGCTTTGGCTGTCAATAATAATAATAATAATAATAATAATGATAATAACTTTAATTGAAGAAGAAGCTCTTTTGATCAAATTACGAATCTTCCACAAGGCCTTCGACAGTTACTTGTGTACACATATATAATGTGCAAGTTGTGCAAGATGAGGTGTCTTTAGGCAGCAAATGCTAGGTCCATCCTTCCTGTCTAGGCTGTAAATCTTATGCTGTTTTTCCTGTGGGCATAAAACATTCACTGTGGGTGCATCTTGGGATAACATATGCCATGCACCAGAATTGCATTGCTGTGACCTAATTTATAGGATTTATAAAAATTGGTTAAAGATCATATATATGCCATATGTTAATTACCATTTCACTTGTTGCAACTGAACTTGAACTGGCATAGGGCATGCATGGATGGATGGACATGCACATGGAATAGTGGTCACTACATTAAATGTTCTGCAGTAATATGACTGTGTAAAACATTTGTAAAATTATTCAAAATTAAACCTCCAAACCATCAACAATTGGGTATAAAAGATATTTATTGTAATAGCAACATTCTGAGAGTGACAATATCTTTTCTATATAAGTGGGAAGGACAGGAAAAAACTCATACAGGAATAACAGTCTGTCTTAGCAATTATGTTTCAAGAGTTCCTGAGTCAAATCAAGTTATAGAAGTACTGACACTGGTTTCTTGTCATATGTTATGTGTAGGCTCGTAAAAAAATAACAAGAGAAAAGAGTAAGGCCAACAAGCTTTGTAAATTTTAACAAAATAATTTATTTCCGTAGAAAACAATGTAAAAATTGGAAATAGGACTTACGGTTTGTGAATATAATCCAAAATTTAATCCTAAGATTAAAAATATAAGTCCTATCACTAAACAGTTCTAACAGAATCCGGGTTCGAATCTTGATGAAATTCCAATATGTAGGCGATGATGTCAGATGATGTCTGTCCTTATGGTAACAGATCCTCAATTGAATCACAGGTTATGTTTCCGTATAGAACTCCAGAATAAATTTCCACTGAATTTCTTTCTCCCAGAACTTTTATAAATAAGTACACTTGTTTAGTTTTCTAGAGAATAAATTATTAAATCCAAATAACAGATGAACTTCAAACAATCTGACAATAACAGTAGAAACACCTTGTTCCATCAAGGTGTTAAGAATGACTAACTGAAAAGCTCTAAGAATGGGTATTAAACCCAACTAAAACATCATCCCATTCCCGCGTGATGGGTCACGTTTCTCTTAACACTTGAACAATACAATAAAAAAATGAAATTTGTCATGTAGCAAGAACAGCCCTATCTAAGAACCAAATTCTCACACTGCAAATATATATAAAAAAAAAGGATGTTTACAATCCAGTTAACATGCGGGCCAAAATGACCTTGTCAATAGCCAATCATCTTCACTTGATGTTTACAAAATCTATCAACCAGGGAGAGCTAAAAATAGTGCTAATGTAATAGCTTTTACATTCTATACAAACTGAATTTACTGGGAAAAATATTCAATCCCGTGAAAATAATCATTACAATAAAATGTAATGAAACTAAAATAAAATAAAAATGAATTTTATCACTAACACACAAGCAATTTAATTACATATATGTAACACATATATATGAATTTCATGCCACCTTCTCCTGATCAGCAAAGTTCAAGCTTGGTACATTTTGCCTTCTTTGCAGTATTGATTACAAATATTTTGTTTCTGTTGGTTTTAATGGCACTTCAAGATATTATTGACTGTATCGTGTGGAGAAAATGGGAACTAAGTGCCTTTCCCAAGGACAATCTGAGGCAGCCAACCCTGATTGGCCTGGGTGAGTATCCCACCCATGATCCTTGGATAATGAATCCAGTGCTTTTCCAATTGAGCTACCTTTGCTTCCTATTACAAATGTGAGGGAGAGTTACTGATAAATGAGATGTCTTTTCATGGTCTTCAAAAATAATACCACAAACAATGTAGGTTTCATTTAATCTTGTATGCATTCCAGTGCATTCTACCCATTCACTGATGATTTGTAGCAGCAGATTGCAAACATTTGTATTTGTCTTGTGTTGGTAGAAAAAATTCTAAATCTGACACCATATTGCATAACCAGATAGTGTTGAGTTTTTTTAAGACTCAGAATGTGTTTTGAGGTCCCAAGGAGGGTCAAAGCATGTGAACCCAATAAGTGACATCCAATAGAGAAGAGCAATCTTTTCATATGAGCCTGTAGAAAATAACTGGAAAATCAAATTTGAATTAAAAAACATCTATTTTGTTTACAGCATTTAATACACTTACAAACTAAAATAGTTGACAGACATAGTATTATCAAATATCATTACCACACACAAATACATCTGAATGCACTCATACAATTACAACCACATAGACATTAAATTATAAAAGATATACAGAGTTTCTGTCTTTAAAATCCATTGAACAAGGAATATAGTCTCAATTAGATGCAGTCTTTGCTGCTGTCAGTAGTTTGGTAGTGGGTGTGAAGATAATGAAATGTCATCAAGACTAGATGGTACTGCTGTTCAAGCTTCATTGATTTTGTGAGCAAATCTTGGTCAGAACTGAGCTAATTTTTGCAAACCATAACACTGGCATTGTTTGCATTGTATCCAGTGCAGTTTAACCACAAGATATGGTTGTTGGTATTGAACAAAGAAAAATATAAATCACATTAGGGACTGACCATTTCATTGGGTGCTGGGGGTGGTAAACATAATTGGTTGTTTTTTTTTAATTTTAATGGAGGACTTACAGTTGATTTGCAAATACAGCAGTAACAAACCTCTCTTTATCAAAACAAGTCAACTGTGTAAACCTGAGGATGTGGTAATTATTGTCTTTCAGTCAATTATTTCATGGCTACAGCAATTCTGAAAAGCATGGGTCAGTTAATAGTTGTAGTTTAACAAGATTAAGATAGCAAATAATAATAACAAGAACTAACCATAATATTCCGTTTAGCATGCAAAATAGGCTCTGGCTTCAACTGAAATGGTTGCTTCCTTGCAGTGGATATGATCATTAATTCACATGATCAACATTAGTCACTGAAGAAGGCAGTTTGATATTGCCAAAAATTTTGAATTCTTCAGATATTTATCCTCTGAGTATGGGAAATTGCTCATGATCATGTTCTAGCTTATCCTGATGTTAAGTACAAGTGGTGTTGCTATGTCAGTGGATGCCATACACTTCAGAATGACTAATGTCAGTATGGTGTTTGCAGTATGCAAATAATGGGGTGAAGCCCCCAACTGCTGTGCTTCACAGAGACAAACTCCGTCAACCTGGAGTTCTGGAATTTAGTTTTACTGAGTTTTGCTTGTTTTGCAGGTAATCCTTTTTTAATCAAAGCAGAATTTGATATTATGCTGTCAGAAATGAATCACACTTGTACACTATCCTGGCTGTAGAAATATTCATGTTTAAATTTGCATTTTATATATGGGGTAAAATCTAACTTACTAAATGTTGCCCCTGTTCATGAACTTGTCAATTATCGTTAATAAAGATGGCGCAAACATTCTTATTCAAAGCAGTGATATTTAATAACTTTTGTTCTTTGGCACACGTTTCTTTGATTTACCTGATTTCAAAGGAATTTGGTTATTCCACTATGTATCCTTTACTTATTATTATTATTCTAATAGGCTCCCCCACAGCAGTGTTCAAAGGATTTGACATCGCCCAAGCTGTTTTTAGCCATTTGAGTAATAATGTGAAATGGTGATTGTTTATTTATCACTGCCTTTTATTTCAATTGCCTCTATGAGAATTAGCTGTGTAAACTGCTGCAAGGATTGTTTTATATGAGCTTTAAGCAGGGCTGTTTGTTGTTTATGCATACTACATGTTATCGATTTACGTGGATGTATTTTGAAGAATGACCATGTCAGGATATGTAGGTCAAAACTTGTGTTTTTAGCATCACATGTTGTATTGTGACAGGTATGCTAATATCCTTTGCTTTTCTTTGAAATATAGGGAGAAAACTGCATGTTTGACATGCAACCATCCCCAATTACATCCACATTTCATAGAAATCAGTTTGGAAATTGGTAGGAATTTGGAAAAAAAGCAACAAGGCTTGCTGTTATTTTCATGTTAATTTTGTTAATTCTTCCCTCCAGCTTGCAGTATTTCAGACACTCTTTGATCTCTCAAAACTAGTGTTATATGGGACAATTGACACCTGATGGGTATTTGTTATTTGTTGAATAAGACTAGTCATTATAATGATGGACTTGTTAACAATTTCTCTCACAGGTGATGTTCCAGAATCATGATGACGGCACAGAAACAGTATTGTCCAGTCTATCGTCCATCACTGACAGGCTAGAGTTGGTTTGTATCAACCTTCCCAGAGTCGCAGCAAACACATCCATATCATTTGAGGCCATTAGGGGAGACAACTCTATAAAAGCATCCTATTCTACAGCAATTAGAAGTGTTGAAATTAAAGATGGACTTTGTCCAGGTAGGTCAGAATACCATGCCTTAAAGTCAATTGACATCATTAGCACCAAATTTGTGCTCGAAGTAAAATTTTAATAACTCTTAATTTCATTAATTTGACTCAAAGCTAGTGTTACCGGTATTTTAGAATTGGCCTCATAATGATCCACATCATGTGGGCAGATGTCTTTATTGTTAAATGTAGATGGTGTGATTGAATAATAATGATTTATTCACTAGTCAATATAAATTTATTCCCAGACATAGGGTAGGTAGCACTTAATCCTGCAAGATATAAAGCAAAACATCCAAGTACAGACATAATCAGGAATTACAATAGAAACAATACAACCTTCACAGGATTAATTTGTGATGCAAATATCATCCATAGTTATAAATTATCTACAGTCCTTACACAAACTAAGACTTCAGTATGATAACTAGCTTATATTTCTTGTAAAAGAAATATATATGTAGATATAGGTTTTTATTCTACAAGTATTACTGCATACCAAAGTTTCACAGCTGCTCTCTATGAAGCCTTCTGATAGACTGTGCTGAAATTTCTTTGGTATTTGTCTGACTTTAGGGCGAGTTTAGTAATGCATGCCAAAATGCAATGCAAGTGCTATTATGGTGAACACTTTTGTTCTTTCACTCACTCCACTGTACATTCTACAGGGTGTTTCGAGACAACCTGTACAGACGTATTCTAATGCACATAGTAATGCATAGCCTGGCAGGCTGTATACTGTAAACATATATAGGAAAGACACAGGATGCAACTGATATAACATTTATGTCCAATATAACACTGGCTACATAAATTTTGTGAATTTCATATTCTGGAAAATTCTCTTTGTTCAATTCTCTTGACTTTGGAATCCAATGACACAAATAGTTGTATTCCATAAATTGCAGCAGGGTCAAATTTTATAATTTTCAATTCAACAATGAAAGTTGCAAATATAAAACCACATAGAAATTTTTATGGTATTTGTTTGACTTTAGATGGCAAGAGATTGTATGGTGCCAAACTGTGAGCCTCTAGTTTACTTTAAACTTTTTGACCAGTTTTTGTCTTACCTGCAAAGCAGAGGTGAGGCAGATGTATCACTTTGGCTTTATTGGCATTGTGTTTAGTGGTTATTATATATACAGTCTTAAAACTTGTTTGAGCAGTAGTGGCATTGTGGTTAGGAAGGCTGGACTGAAGCCAAATCGAACATGTTTGAATACTGCCTTTGTCAGTCCAGGTCACTGCTGTGAGTGTTTCAGGGCAAATCACTTTTCTCTTATTGCCTTAGTGCTGTATAGTTTTTCGTGTGTTAATGTGCTGTTCAGCATGAGGAAAACAAAAAACTTTTCTTGTAGTTTGCTTGTCAAAGGTAAAATCAGGTCAGAGCAACATAATATTTGTGTGCCAGTGGTGATATATGTTGTTGAAATTATCTTTTCTTTTATCTGGCACTGTTTTATATAGTCATGAAGCTGAATTCATGCCTGGACTTTTACTACTCTGAACAAAAAGTATGACATTTCATTACAATATGAATTAACAGATTAGATCTTACAATGCTGGCATTGGTATTGATGACTATTACAGTTTTTTTTGAACAAAAGGAAGGTATAACATGCCATTATCTTTTTGCAGTAAGTATCTTATTGAATTATTACCTGACTCATAGTTTTTTACCTTATGAACAGTAGCTTATGAATTTATTTATCACATGACAATATTCTTTTAATACCTCAGTCATCACATATCTGTGTTTATTGGTCTAGCACTAAACGTCAGTCAAACCCAAACATATACTAATACCGATTGATCACTGACCAACTAGCAATGGCAGTTTGTGAAGTATTATGTAATTGTAGGCAGTCTGGAAAATTTTTCAGTGATTTTACATCGTATGTGCATTACTTAGATGACATTCACTTTATATTGTACATAATGTCCAATGGTCATCACTTCAGTGCATTCCAACCAGTGTTTGTGAGGGTTTTCTTTGGTTAACACTCAAAACAACTATACTTCTTTATATGGGAATGATTGTCAAAAAAAATATTGATGTGTGCTAATGTGGTGATCCCTACTCTGATAATAGGTCTCTTTTTTTACACAGTTTGACATAATATTTATGTCATGATGTTATGATACCTAGTTGGTTCTGTGTGAAAATTGTACTGATCAGATATCAAATTTGATGGCCATTGTGGCCATCTTGAAATGTTTGCTATTGTTACTTATTCTCAATGATAGCCATCAGTGCTCAAAGAAATTATTTTTCAGACACAGGCCCAGGGATGGTGACTTTAAAAAAGTCACAAGCCCCAACTCATATTCCACAAGCGCTGGCTCCAGTAGCTTGAGTCCATCTTTTTTACTGTTGTTTATCACACAACATTGCAATTGCTGTACTTGAAATATGAAAAGAAATGAACAGAATCATATTAAATTCAGATCGTGGGCTAATTCACTTAAAGCAACGTTTCCATCCAGGTCCTGATGTCAACCACTTATTGTCCATTTGCCCTATCAAAGTCCTCCTTACTCAATGGATCAGCAGTGTTGATGTTCTTCATCAACTGAAGCAATGACCGCTGAAACAGTTCCAGTCCCCAGTAGACTTGTTCTGGCTGGTTTCTGTAATGTGTGGATAGAACAAATAAAAAACACATTGTTTCCTTTCTCAATTTTATTTTTTTTTAAAATTTTAATTTTCACAAGTGGTAGATTTTAGCTATAAAATGGTATGTGTGATAGACGACCTTAACAATGGTATTTTTGTCCTTCTGCCAGTAGAATCCCATGTATGTTAAAGCCAAGCACTAATTAGAGGCAACCTGACAATCTGGTCTTCATTCATAGGTTACTTGCTTCATTTGTACACAAAGTTTACAGCTTTCAATAGAAGTATGGTAAGTAGACAATCTTCATACAATGCGATAAATAATAATAATTTACTAGTCTTTACCAACTTGAAAATAAAATGCTACATTTTGTTTGTGTGATCATTGTTTTCTAAGGCAAATGAGATTTTTTTAATAAGCCAGATCGGCACTTCACTGTCCCAATCTGAAATTAGAGATGTGTTGGGCCATCTGAAGTTTTGAGCACTGGTCATAGTAGCAGTGGGATTTCAGTGAATGACTTCTTATAATATGTAGTTGGTTCTAAATAAAAACAATGGCACTGATCAGACTTTTAATGTGACTGCCAAGGTAGCCATATAAAAAATCATGTCATTCAATTTCAGAATGAATAGTCATAGCAACATGGGTTTTTCAGTAAAAGACTTTATGATATATAGTTGGTTCTTAATAACTCCCAATATAGCTATCATGATGGATGTCTTTTTTTTTAACTGAATGACATCTTTTAATATATAGTTGGTCCTAAGTTAAAACGGTGCTGATCAGACCTTATGTATGATGATCATGGGAGCCATTATGAAAATTGTGTTATCAGTAGCCCTCATAAAGGAATATCATACTTGCATGTGGTTTTCAGACCACCAGGATATCTGCACTTTTGTGAAGGAGTTTTGAAAAGCAGACTTAATTGACCTTTAGGTGAGGTCAAAGGTCAATGCTTGCATTTTTATAGTACTGCTTGTGAAGACTGTTTGTAAATATACAGGTGAATTTTTACAAGACTTTGTATACACTTGCATTTCATTTCACAAGTTGATAACACTCTTACATTGATTTTAAGGTCAAAGGTATTGACATAAGTCTTTATCTGTACTGGCTTGTAGGCATAATAATTCACAGAGTATAGATGGATTTTTAGAATTTAATCCAGTCTGTAGATATATATAAAAAAACACATTGATTAATACCAAATCAATAATGATACCCCCCTCCCTCCAGTGTTACTTGTAGATTTAATCAAAATGTATTGTGGTAGTATCTGACATTGTCTGGAACAAGTTTGATGCTCTTCTATCCACAATTTCAGTTTCAAAGTTAGAAGCCATAAGAAAGAATTTTATAATGCACAATATATTACCTCAGACGTAAGAAAATAGATGTGTTAGAATTCTCCGGAATATCAGATTCGTTTCAAAATCCATCATTTAAAAAGAAAAAAAAAGACTTGCTTTCTTGGAATTTCTTTAGAGCATTAGTCCCATGAATTGACTCTTGTTTTATAGTTGAATATGACATGATATTGTGTAGCATTTTGTATGATAAAATTTATGTTTCAGACACACTAGATGTGCACAGTTGTACTTTTGAGAGCAAGGATGCTCTGTGTGGGCGAAATATTACATCATCTGTTGCCCCAAGCTGTGATCTGCCAGTATACATGTGGGTGCGCCACAGTGGAGCCACCTGGACTGCTGGAACAGGGCCTGATTTTGACCACACCTTCAGTATGGCTGAAATGAATAGGAGTGTTACATATGGAAACCAGACAGGTTGGGATATATTTTTAAACATGGAAGTAGAAGTTTTTATTTGTAAAAATTAAACATTATCATGAAAATATTCTTTATTCTTTATTGACACATTGATACATTATCCCAATAATAGAGATATTAGTTTTCCTGACAAAATATTTGGGGAAAATTGTAATTCTCTTTATCTTAGCAGAGAGATATGTAATTATTTTTCATTCTTTGGATATTTAGGCCATTAATAGTAGTTTGTCATGCCGGCAATATTTCAGTGTTTTTATTTTAAAGCTTTTGAAATTTGTTACTTTAGATTTGTCTCTGTGTGAGAAAGCATACATTTCTTTAAACCCCTTTTTTAAATTCATATGTGTATTGTGGTACCCTTTATTTTTATGTATGTTCTTCCTGTCTATCTGCTAGAGGGGTGTTGAAATTGGCTTGCTGGAGCCCCTTTGATGTATTTGCAAATGTTATAAAACTTTTATTACAATAATGTTATAAAAACTGTCATACTAGATTCAGTATATGCAGTCAAAGTGAATGTGCAGCATATGTTATCGTTTGCATTAAGAACCTTGGGTCACTGTCTTGGGGCGGGGGACAGGTATGAAAAAGGGTGGGAGGGTCGAATTAGGCCATTGGAAAGTATAGTGATTTGTAATGGTGGACCATTGCAGTTGCTCTGTATTTTTGGTGGTATTTTTGCAATAAAACCTTGAAGACATTTTTATTCAAGTACTTCTACAGGAATCCACCAAAGAATAGGAAACCGACCTATACTAAAGTTATGCTTAGCTAACAGTAGTCTTTTTCTTGATACGTGTTTACTTTGTGTCATATTACAGGTAAAGGACATTACATGTATGCTGATGCCTCAGTTGGCAATCTGGGAGACACAACAACATTAACACTGAAGGATTTTCTCATTGGCAAGTTCTGCTCCCTCCAATTCTTCTACCACATGTATGGCAACTCAACACAAGTTCTACGTGTCAGAGAAACCAGAGGAGCTGTTGAGAAGGTGTTGCCCTCTCTTAATTTGAATGCATGGATTCCTGGTTGCCTAGAATTAAAAAATGACTGTACAGTCCAAGAGTTGACAGTAAGATCTGTGTCATTTGTGGCAGAAAGAGGAAATGGTCCATGGGGAGATATTGCTATTGATGATATCAGTCTCTCCATAGAGAAGTGTCTATGTAAGTTTATGCTTTAACTATAGGGGAATATGATCAAACTCTGTATGCAGTTAGAAGTCTAACACTGTTTTTTGTAATTTTATAGCATGAGGGACAGTCTTTTGCTGCATTTTTTGTATGTCCTCACATTTATGCAGTGCATCCCTTGCAAACCTGTTTTAGCATGATTAAATGTTATCTTGAGTATTCTTTTGATGAACTCTTGTTTGTATATATACCCCCACAACCAACCAAATTTGGCAGTGTATACTGCAGTCAGCTTGTCCATCCATCTGTCACAGTATTATTTATTAAATTTGTTATGCTTTCACTGTATGACATATATATAGGAATGAGAGGAAATATAATGTATTCTCATTTGCAAGGTGACCATGTAAATTATTGATTAAAATATTTGATTCTGATATTCATGATGAAACAATGTTAGTGGATTGATTATCAACATTTTTAGAGAAATAAATGTTTATTTTTAATTTTGTTTCAGACGCCAGTATAAATTGCACATTTATGGATGGTATGTGTGGTTATGTTGCAGAATATGGCTGGGAATTGAACCAAACTGCAGATGGTAAATTGAATCCTTTATTCAGATCTCTCTTGCAGTTTTACTTTCTTTTTTATAACCCTGCACAGTACACAGTCTTTGCATTCTAATAAATTGTTAGATTTTGAAGTACATTTGGTTTGAATATGAAGATAACAGCATAAACATTCATTTTATTTCTTTATTATAGCATTCATTGTAAAAAAAAGTAATAATGATAATCATATAGATACTCACTTTATTTAGTCCAATAATCCTAAAGATGCTGAGTTTATTTAGTCCAGTAATCACAAAGATGCTCAGATACTTGCTATTTTTCCTTGGAGTTGACTTTCTGACAGAAACATAGGCTGATTAATTTCACAAGGGATATTATTTTAAAACTTTGAACTACATCTGGCAACACACACACCCTCGTTTAGCTTAGCTAATCAGGATTACTCCTTTAACTACCAAAATTTTGTGTCACTCCCATTGAAGTTAGAATAATTGTCTCTGGTCTACCTTTATTGATAATGATTCTGTAAAATATCATTTTATGACACTTATTTTAAATGGACCACAACTTCTTAAAATATTCCATGGTTCATTTCAGTTCTTGACATTTTACCACTATTACCCAACACTGACATATCTGTCGGGCCAGTATCGAATGTACTCGAATTAAAATTCATTTCATGCCTCCAAGCAGGAGAGGTTAATTATTACAAGCTGCCAAGTTATAGCAGACCTAGCCAATTCATCTTTCTTAATGTTTACATGTTACCCTGACCATAACAGAAAGGACTGTGAATTTATAATATAGATATCATTCAACAAAGTTTTTCATCATTTACCAGCCCATATTATTTTGCTGTAAGTCTTATGAAAATTATCCTTAAAATCCTTAAAATATGGACTTGCAGAATAAAAGCAAAAATTTCAGAAATATGATTGTTGCTGTAAAATATGGATAATTAGCTTGTCCTTGTTTTATTTGGATCCAGGTTTCATATTAAATTTAGTTGAGTTATTCAGGGAACTAGGCTCACTTTACAATAGTACCTCGTACGCTTTTAACTGCACATATTTTTTATTGCAAAGTGTCTGCAAGATCAAACTGTTGATCATAGAATTTTTAAAAATGGCATCCAACAAGCGATACTTGTTGAAGACAAAAGGGAAAATAAACCTCTGAAAAAGCATTAATAATCAGTACAGGAAACAAAAGGGAATATTCAGATTCTTGTAAATAAAAACAGAAAGGGACACAATTACATTTATTGGACATGTTGCTTTGAGTATGTCTTTGTGGCTGGAAGTATGATTGTCATTGTCATGTGAAATGGAAAGAAAAAATCCAAGAATTATGTCAAGTTGAGAGATAGCAACAAGCCATTGAGCTGCATAGCATTTGGATCTGAAGTTTAGACACTGTACTTGAAGTCAAAATAAGGTCTATGTGTACTTCACAAACTTTTCAGGTGAACATAGTGTTTACCATCGCATCAATTTTGGATACCAGATTGTTTAAATACATTTTCCAACTTTACAATAGCAGTATAAGATACTTTGTTACACCTTACTAAAAACTAGTCAGAATTACTGAAAGAAATCAACTGCCTTACTGAGATGGTCTTGTTAAAGTTGGCAGGTGTGTATTTCCCATTTTGGTCATTATTGCTGTAGCAATCTTAGTTGTTGATCTGCTTGCTAACTTACTTTGTCACTCTTAATCATGCACAAATGAACACAAACACCATTCATCTTCTATAATAATAATAAGAAGAAGAAGCTGAAGAAGTAAAAGAAATTATTATTATTATTATTATTATTATTATTATTATTATTATTTTCAGGTGGATACTTGGCTGTAAGAAGTGGAGAGGCAGGAAAATTGATTTCTCCAAGTGTAAGGGGACCAGGCTGCATAACACTGTATTACACTAGTACAAATGAGTACATTTATGCATTCTTGTCCGTCATAAATCTAACAATAGGAAATGGAGTGTACCCAATATTGATGGATGGTCAAACAAGGATGATAATTGTGCCTGTCAACACAACAGAACCATATAACCTGGTGATGCTGCTGTCATCAACTTTCTATGGTGGAGCATTTTATCTACACAATGTGACATTTTCTTCCGAGTGCCCAATGCTAGGTAAGAGATAAATGCTAGACCCCTCCAAATACTTATAAACCAGGCATATGCAACTTTTTAGAACTGCTGTGCCAGGTTTGCTCAATGATAGAGTGCTGCATGCCAAGTCATGTTTGTCCGTTTAAGTTAAACTAATATTCAATGTGAGGTGATTCTCATAGTCAGGATTGATGAAATTTCTGCTATTAAGTTCAAGTATTTGTATTCTTATTGAAAAAAAGCAAACAAGGCACTTAAGATGCAGTAGAAACAGTTGCCTGAAAAAGAAATAGCTATAAAAATTTAAAGTAAAAAATGCAGATGCACTAGTTTAGTGTGATACCTGCCCTTGTTTCTCTTAACTGAGTTCTTCAATATCAGGGATGTATTTAGACACTTTAAGTTGCAAACAAACTTTGGAGTGATCGGTTGTTAGTCAACTTCTAGAAGAGTTGGACACTGACTTCATATGTGAAGAAAACCTGTTCATGCAAGTACATTGACCCAAATGCAGTAAGCATTGATACTGCAACTTTCCTCACTTGGTTGAATTTCTTGGGAAGAGATGTCCAACATGCTAGGACCAAACCTTCATGGTCCATTACATTGACTTCAGGTGTGCTTCTCAAATCTTGAAACTTGGTTATCCACAGGACTGAACTTTTGAGCTCAGTGAGCTGTATTTCAAGATCTTCAATATTCAGCCATTGAACTTTTAACAAATCCAAGTCAGACTTTGTAAAGCAATTTGGTTGGATCAAGAACGAAAACATTGGTCCGTGGCATTGAAAATAATGAAACCTTTCAACAAATTCTGATTGCAGCACTTGAATGTACAAACCCATTCCCATTGACTATTTAGTGTGTTGAGAGATCTTTAAGTTGTTGGAAAGAACAAAATGTTCCAGAATGGATATCTTGTGAGAACACTACTTTCATGCAATCAAAAAAATCCAGAATCATTTGTCCTGATTTTTGGAGACAAAGGTTTAGTTCAATTAAATGAGCCAAAATGCTTGTGAGAACCATTTATCATGATCTGTCACTTCAGCACAAGTTTTGTCTTTTTCAGTCAAGAAGGATTTAATTTTATTAAAACAGTTCATAAATCTCAATAAAACCTTTCCACAACTCATCCAAGGGACATTCCTGTGAAGTATAATGCCATTATAAGCACCTTGCATCTGTTCTAGTAATTCTCCAGACTGTGAGTTAAAGCTGATCGAACAACAAAGAAATTTGCAATCATGGTTACTGTATTTGTCATGCCATTCAGCTCTGAACTAGACATTTTTGCACAAAGACTCTCTTGGTGGATGTTGCAGTGAAATGTTACTATCTGGTGGCCTTTGTGATCTTCAAGCAACTCTGAAAAAGCCTTTCTGATTTCTGGTTTTTAAATTTCCATACTAAAAATAAAACTATTCAAGTAATATTATAGTGGAAGTAAGGGACTGTTCTCATAAATGTTCTTTAGATTGGTTGATTGATATTTAGTAGTACATCAGAACAAGAAAGAATATTCAGTGACAAGTGAACTAGTATAGTGCCTTGACTAGAGTCAGTGACATCTTGGCATCTGACCTAGGCTGGTTTGTGCAGGATTTAGTTCTTCAGTACACTGATAATAAGTCAGGTGTGCTAACCAATGAAGAGCCATGAATACTAAATTTATTACAGAATTAGGTACCAAACAATAGAGGCAAATATCTAAATTATTTTAACATGGTGTGTGTTTAAAATTTATACACAAGTTTGTGATCACACAGACTACAAATGGAAAGAACACTCAATGATTCATATGTGAGGAAAACTCAGTATTCTTGCCAATTCTGTCAATTTATTGAAACATTTTACTTGTGAACTATTGTGCAGAATAAGTCAAAATAACTTTTCTTTTAATGTATACTACAGTAATAACCAAACAGTAATTCCATGCAATGTAGAGGTCATCAAATTTTTGGGATTGTTTGCCATCACCATTGTTTTGACTCATAGGTACATATTATATTGTTTAAGAATGGGGTGTTAGTATCATTCTTATCAAAGAAGATAGTTGAAAAAACATGCAACTAGCACAATTAGATCTTTGTGCACACTTATTTCAAATGGAAATATATCTACATGAGCAAAAAGATAAATACCAGAACTGCAAGCAGCATTCTTTATTTGTAAAAACAACTTCACAAACGTTATCTTCATGTTTTTTTATTTGTAAACAAGGATATTATGCAACATAGTTGCCTTGCCCTCTTCTGATCTGCATAAACATGCCTGATGCATCAGGAACAATATACTTTTATTTTCCATACAAAATATTTGAGAAAAATGGTAATTTTCATCTGTGTGGAAATTATCTGGATAGCATTAGAAATGTGATTATTTTCTAATGTCTGAAAAATTGTATAGATTCCTGAATCAAAACCTTTGCACAAAAAATGGCTGTTAGAAAACATACAGTACTACCTGATTTCCAAATACACCAAGAAGCAAGGCAGACATGCAAACCCTTACAATTTTGCTGTAAGTCTTACAAAAATGACCCTTAAAATACCGACTTTTAGAATAAAAGCACAGATTACAGAAATAAATTGTTTGCAGTAAAATCAGGATACTGGCTTGGCCATGTTTGATTCAGATCAGGTTTTCACATTAGATTCAGTGGAGTTGGTCAGGGAACTAGACTGATTTTAAAGGAGTACCTCAGATGTCTTAAAGCACAGACATATTTTGTGAAAACATATGCATGATCAAGCTGTTGCTTATTTGTTTTAAAAATGGCATCCATCAGGTGATACATCATCAGAATGAAAGGGACAATAAACCTCTTAAAAAGTTTTAATACTCAGTAGAGAACAATAAAAGGGAATATTCAAATTCTTGGTGGGGGGAAGCAATAAGGACAACAGTGTAGTGATTTGAGTATGGCACAGGAGCTAAAATTTGGAGATAAACATTGCTTCTTTTCTAGCTTAGAATAAAGATATTTATTGAGTAGCACCCATTTAAGTCAAGATTTTGGGTGACTTAATTTTGTTTTAACAAGTAATTCTTTTCTTCTTGCACAGAGTGTACTAATATAAATATAATAGCAAGTGATTTCACATGTACATTCTAGAAAATTGACAAATGACAAAAATTAATTCAACAACAATAAGAACTACTTCCAAAACTGATGCTGCCACTGCTACAACAATGCAAATAAAATTTGGTGATTGTAAACATACCCAAGGAATTTTACACCATCCTCCAGCACCCACCCACCTCATCCATTGCTGAGTAGATCTAAACTAAAAGTTTTCAATATGGAGCACTTAATGATATAGCAACTTCTAACAAAGGAAAGGAAATTTTCCTTTTAGTGTTGAAATGTTCCATTATTTTCTTTGTGATGGGAGAAATACTGTTATATGACAGTAATTCACAGCTCTGCATCTGTTCTTCTTAACCAGGTCAACATGGGGCTAGCTAGATGCTCAGTAGTTTTATGATGGGTAATATGGTGGTGTATCCATTTTAATAAATGAGGATTAATGACTTTACTAGCTTACAAAGTTGTTGTGGGATTAGCACCATTTTTCAGCAAATGGTAGGCTATACATGGCAGTATAATGGTGGAGGTAATAAATCTGGGAAAACTCTGGAAAGAACCACTGACCCACCGGTAACATAGGACTTTCTCACATATCCACATTGGCTGAACTGGAGACTCTAATCCACACAGACAGAGGTGAGATGGAAGTAATTGGGACAGATAAAGAAACTGATGAATCAATGGAAGTGTGAACAGATAGACTGACACATCAGATGGACTGACTGGTGTGTGATGGGGTTCAGTAGTAATATCTGCCTTTTGCAGAAGTGTGCTGATAACAATACATGTATTTTTTATTTTCAGAATGTCAGGAGAGTGACTTTGCCTGCAAACACTACTGTATCTCTGCAGCAAACACCTGTGATGGGCATACATGGCATTGCAGTGATGGAAGTGATGAAGCAGATCACCTCTGTCGTATGTATACTAATATAGTAATTGTTCTTGATAAGGCAACTCATTCTATCATTGCTACTTAAATCAAGGAGTCCAGTATTACAGAGGTCTGTTTTGCAGATTATGAGAGGGAGATCCTAAAACAGTTGTATTTGCAAGATATGACCGAATACAGAGCTCAGATTACTAGCTGTTTGCAACCTAAACATGTCAGAGACTGGAGATAAGGACTGCTCATAATTATCCATTATTGTTGTCTGGCTGTTGTTTTGTCAGTTGTTTGATATTCTATAGTCATAAAGCACAAACAAAAGAAGTTTGAAAGTTCATCTCTTGAACTTGTTAAAATCATGCAGTTTAAAGATTGCTCCACAGTACTCTGTGTTGTACCTTATAGGAAAGGTGCCATTTTTGGAGCAGCAACAAAATATTAAGAATCTGGATGATGTATGAAAACATAAGTGAGTAGCTGATGTACATCATATTACCTAATACAGTGAAATCCGTCTTTATAGGACACTCAGAGTAACACAGAATTTTGTCCTTTTGTCAACAGGATTCCCTATTGTATAGTTATAACATGAAAGTAAAATCAAGTAAATCCTTTATATGGAGATGTCAACTAAAACAACTTTCAGTTACAACCTGAGTATCACAGTATAGCATTACTGTTGCGTTCCTTTGATTTGGAGCTTTTTCATTAAATCATGACATCAGAACGTGTTTTTTTCTTTTTCTTGCAGCACCTTCCATTGAATGTGACTTCAGTAAAATGTATGCTTGCAACTACATGTTTGCAAATGCTCATTTAACTACATTTAACTACAATAGGACAACAGGTAAGCATGTGTTTTGTCTCAGTTTATTGCATACTCATTAACCTTACATGGTTGAGCTGGCATTTGATAGATGTTTCTTCTGAATTTCCATATTGTACACAAAGACTGGAAATAATGAAGCACATTCACTGATATCCTTGGGTGCATTATTTTCAGATGCACCAAAGAAATTGTATAAACCTTTTGAATTCCACACACACTGTATGTGTAAAATTATTTAGAAAGCCTAAAAGGGGAGTTACATAATAATTACAAAACCACATGTATGTTCTACTCCAAGTTGGGGAAAAGAACTCACTTGATATGGCTTAATATCTCAGCTCTGTCTGGCATAGATTTATGTTATATTCATCATTTCAAATTCATTCACTCATCCAACTGGGAATAAACATTTGAGGAGCTTAAGTATTATGAGAGAAAATGTATGTGGCAATATGACATAGTTGCAACCACCAGTATGATGCAATTGAAGGGTAATGTGCTTAGTCAAATAGAGGCCATAACTCCATGATATTTTGACAAAAGATAGTGAAAATGGGAACTTAACCTAAGTCTTTTGAATGAATCTGGGTTTGGACTTCACCTGTTATGTACAAACAATGGAAGGGTTTGATTTATAGCCATTACAAATGTAACCTGCAGATTTAGATGTTTTGTACGGTTATTTTTGGCTCAACCCAGCTTAATTTCATTTTAAACAGGTTGATGGTATATTATTCTGTATTCAGGTTTTGTTTTTCTTTCTCATTTCAACAAAAGCGGGGAATGTGGGTTACAGTTTGAACTCTGCCCCATTGCTCATTCTATGCTGATTTCATTTATTCCATCAGCACCTTCATTCACTGGTTAAACATCTCTGCATAAAAAATTGAAATTCCATATTTGATTCTCATGTACATTTTAAGGAGAGAGGATGACAGGATTTTATCTTAAGGGAGACCTCCCCCCCCTTTATAAAAGAAATAAAGGAGGGGAGGAAGAAATAGTTATAGGTCAGTATTTATCTAAACTTCAATATCTGTCTCTCTATTTTCCTACTCCACTTTGTTATGCTCTGCTGAAATCAACATCTTTGACAAATGTCACCTTTTGCTGTATAAACATTAATCTGTTTATTAATTCTGAACATTTTTAACTCTGCTCCTTTTCTTTATATCAATATTGTTTTGTGCTTCTTTCTGAAGGGGTATATACATAGCTACCTTTGTCAGCTTGAATATGTTGGGAAACTGATCTTTGTGACTGTTATGTACAATTTTCCAGAGATCACATATTATCTTTTGAATACATCTGCTCCGAACATAGGATTTTTCTGCAACGTAAACTTTCTTTGTTAAATCAGTAATTTACTGACTACTATGCCAGATTTCTTATCTGTTCCATAATGCTGTATAAGGGTATTTAGTCCATCAATGCTTGTGCAGAAGTATTAAAATTAATATCTTTACTAGTCTTCTTAATTGCATTTTTAACCATTATTTTATTCAGTTTAGTTTAACCCTGATGCAGATACATGTATATGGTTTTGTAGCATATGATCTGCAAGGTGAATTTAATTAATTTAATTAATTAAAAAAGTGAAATTTGCATTATACTTTAAATTTTCTGTATTTTAATTAGGCTCGGTATTCTGCCCTTTTTACATTTAATTTCAAAATACCAATGAAATGGTCATGCTGTCTATTTTTGGTCCATCAAGCATATACATCTGACTCGTATTTAACACCGTTTCAGGCGCAAAATCAATCACTGGTGTCTCTATTAACACTTTCCCAGCTCCAATAATCTGATATACTTTATAACTTTAAAAATTATTGTCATGAAGTATTTGCTGAATGAAATCATTATGAACCAAGGCAAGACTCAGACGTTTTGGGTTTTCTAGGTGGCCCGTATTTTAAACATGCATTTGTAAAACTTTCTTCATGAATGGTTCAAACTTTGTTGTAATTTTTATTCCTGGGCACGTTGTTCTAATCAAATTTAGTTTCACAACCATTCATGTCGTGCTTGAAGTACCCATATATAGAACAATTGCTACCTGAAAAAAAGATGTCTGGACAAGAATAGTTAAATAAAAATTGTATATGTTGCCAAGCACATTTTCATATGTGGCACTTTTCAAAAATTTGTGGGAGTTCTCACATTTCACTGTTCTCCAAGCGCATGAATTCATGCAATTTTGCATGATTTGTGCAATGACACACCCTGATAGCATATCCAATTAAGTACTTGACATATCTACTGACTTTCCCACAAAGTCTCTGTTGCTGTGCCAATACTTCCTGTTTGTCACATAGAGAATAAGCTACATTGATTTCAGATTGGTGGTTATTGTTTAACCTGGAGTGGAGCGAGCAATAACCGCAAATGCGAATCAAATGTAACACATTTCAATGTGCAACACACTGGTAATGTAGCTGTCAGGTTGACCAAAGGAGTCAAGATACAATTCAAAGTAGAAACTCTGTGTGAAAGTGGTTATTAAATAATGAGTAAAATACTTCATTAAACGTGTGGAATACGTTTGGAATGTATCGCAATTGCTGAACATACTTCTGGGTTAAGATAATTGGCATGAAATGGGGAGGGGGGCCCAGATTATGAACCATGTCACTTTATGTTAGCTTGTAGACGACAAGTGGGTATTCTCAGATAATCTTTTTTCGTTTTTACTAATAAACATGAGTGCCTGTGACTGCAGATGCTATTTCAGATGGGTTATAATTTTTCAGAATAAGAAGGCAACTAATAATAATTATTCATGACTGCGGAAGACAAAAATAACATGCATAAGGTAAGTATCGTTTTGTATCGATTCTCTGTCTCTTGTATCGATACGTGTACCGTTTCAGCCAAAGTATTGATGCATCAATATATTGATGAATCGTTTCACCGCTAATATTTTCAGTTTGTTTTTACTATATAAATTTATAACTGTCTGAGACAGAAGAGTGAAATGTTAAAAAATGTTGTTAGCTAGGCTTTTTCTCCAGTTTACCTCTAAAATCCAGGAAGTAACAATGACCAAGCAGAGCTGGCAGTCTTTTGAGAGATGCACATTTGAAGGCAAAGCTGTACACTCTATAACTCATATTACACTGAATTAGTCATACACCAAAATAAAAGAAAATTAAGGTTTTTAACACCATCTAAGATATATGAGGTGTTTTTTAAATAACCAGGATAACCAGTGAGGAAGACCTGGGAAATTCTTTTTCTTTAAAATCTCACCCTGTGGAAGGTATCAAAACTACTGAGCAGAAACTAAGCACATTTCTCTTTGTTTGCTAATAGGTATCAGTTTGTAATTTTATGTATATACCTTGTATTTCTAAACAGAAATCTAGTGGGTTTAAGCATTTTGCTGAGTGTTACTTTCTGCTTTCCTAAAAGATTGATTCCCATGCACCTCAAGCCCTTTCCCTTGACATTGTTCTGTCTCTTGTTTTTGTTAGATGAGCTTATAGTCTATTGGATTAGAGTGCTGTTGCTTATATGTATATAATACATTTTTTTTCAAAGTGAAAGTAAAAGATCATCATGTGAGGGTGGGGACATAGATTCACAATGTTAATTTGTTTAAACTGGTTTAATGCATATAGTTCTGTGATTTCATTGTAGATTTTTGGAATTTTATTTATATATAGGGTGTGCATTATTGGATTTTTTTATGTACTTTTTGCCCTGCATCCCATTTGCAGCTTGTGTGTTCATTGAGAATATTCATATATCCCAGATGAGTGAAAATTTAATTACCAACATTTATTATTGGGTTTGTGGGAATAATCATTAGTTTTGGACCAGAAACTAATTAGTACAGGAAAGCAAATGTTATGGTACATTTTTATTATGCTTTGTTTTATGTCTGAGCTTGCATGAAGACATGTCAGTTGCTATTTTTGTAAAGCAGCATCAGTTATGGGCTGTTTTTCAGATTGTGAGGACTTGTCTCTGAACTATTGCAGAATGCCCTATGATTAAAATCTAACAAATAAATTTTCAGCATTCTGTTTGTGGAACATGGCTGGTCTTTTGATAATAACCTCAGGCAAGTTTACAAGTTAAACAAGCATGCCCTTCAGAAATTGTCTCCTCATGAATTTCACTTGACCAACAGTTATAACAAATTACAAATGGCATCAGTCAGTCATATTATCAACTCAAGGTCCATTCATTAAACTCTTACTTTGCGCTGTTTTTAGTTTCGTATGTTAGCAAAGGTTGTAGATCCAGGTCTTCCAATTGCAGCCAACACAGATTGTATTTGTGCAAATAGATCTGACACTAATGGGTTGTAAAGTCTCTGGTCTCAATGCAGTGTTTTCCAACTCCAAATATGCAGTGCAACTAGAATGAACCTTTTTTTTCTTAAAAATGATAAAAATGTCTCAGGTGACCTGAACTCCTGAGTGTTGTTACCGCCAAGAGTTTATGTATGTATGTATGTATGTCCGAAGCAGTCTTTGTGAAAGATTGTATTCACTTAATAGAGTCCCTACTGTCTCTTATAGGAATTCTAGACAACTCAGTCCAGCTGTACCCTTTATTTTCCTTCGTGGAAAGCCCAGTTGGTATCTTTGACAGCATGTCCTGCTTGCAGTACAAGTATACCCAGTATGGAGAGGGAAGACACAGGCTAGTGTCCAATACATCAGATTTCCTCAAAAATTTATACATATTTGATGGCCTCAAGGCTCAAGACTTTACTGTGAGTCTCCATGCCAGTCTTCCAAGTGGCAACTATAGCATCATTTTTGAGTTCCAGACCAATATGACTGGATCTTATGCACAAATTGATGATGTGGAAATTCTTGCTGGAAGCTGTCATAACTGTAAGTTCATACTAAAGGCAAATCTTCCAAAGTTTTCTGTAAAGATTATAAAAATATTGTCAGAAGATATTGGCTTTCAGATCTGTTCTTTTCCAGATTTCATTCCTTTAAAGTTATTTCCACTTGTTTTCTATTTTAAAAGTGTATTACATTTAGCTCATAGATGGGTTGTTTTGTGCTACAAAAACATCTAAGACTATGACCAAAACAGCATGATTTTTATGGTGCCAATAATATTGTCAAAACTTTGCTGAAGGATGATCACTGGTGAAACATCAGAGTAAAACTTTATAGTTTTGAATTACTAAACTGTCGTAATAATTCAAAAGCTTGAAGTGATTCATAGGTTACTGTAAATTTTGTTGTACCAAGATCTAAAAAATATGTGTTCGAAGACAAGAATAATTAGATAAGAACATATATAGGAAAATATATCCTGGCACCATATATTCTTATATACTAATATTATTTTATTTAAAATTCTTCATATTTTCTTTTACTAATTGCAGATCTTATATATGGTTAACTCGATATATTATGAAATCAGATGTGAAGAAATGACATATTATGAAGCACATTTCAGGTTCCCTTCTGGACTGTTAGATAATAATTGATGTCAGTTACAACAAAATTAAAATATAATGATCCACCCATTGTGCTTCATTAGGTTTGGAGATTACTGTATTTCTCTCTCTTTGCACATGTTAGAAGGACGGCCATCCTAGAGGGTTACTTTTGAAAATAAACTGGTTAGTGCCAAGGGATTCTGGCCTTAAAATGTGGGTGGCTGCTTGTCAGGGTGGGGTGGGGTGGTATCATTTAAGAGGGGGACTACTGTAATTGAGAATTATTTTATTGTGTATAACAAGGGCAAGTGTAAGAAGGTTTATTACTTTGCATCTATGACCTCAACAGATGAACAGAAAGCTAATTTGCATCAGTGCCGTAAGCAGAACATTACTGCGTAAAAAATTGCTAAATTAACTGCCTTAAAAAAAGAAATATTTCATTAGAAAATAAAGAGTTTTAATGTGTTTATTTTCTCTTAGTCATGATTCTGGACTGTGATCCATTTCTGAAAGAAGAGATGTAATTTGTAAAATGTCTGAACTTGAATAAACATTAATTCCAAAATTTAATTTGCCCCTCTTAAGAGCAGTTTCAACAGAAGGCAGTCACTGTAGATTCTTTGTGTACAATACTCACTACAATTTTGTCGACCAAAGTCTATCTTTGAATTAAGCAGGTCAGGGTTTGCAATATCTATTTTTTTGACATTCAGTAAAACAGTGCTGGCCCTGATTTGCTAATGCATTGTATTTGATTTTTGATCATTTGATGTTGGATCATATTATACATATTTCTGGTCATTCACATTTTTAAATTTCAGATTCAGTTTCTTGTAATTTAGACAAGGAATTCCTTTGCCATAATATCATGTGGAATGGAGATATACTTGATATCTGTCTTCCAAATGCAAACAAATGTAATCGTCATGTTGACTGTTCAGATGGAAGTGATGAAATGGACTGTCGTAAGTATATTTGACACACCATCAAAATACCAGTTTTAAATCAGCTGTTAATAAAGCTTTGTGGGTTTATAGGTTGGTCCTTCACCTGCAGTGCATTGTCAGTTGTGTATCATCCAGACACAATTATTATTTAAAACTTTCTGTCAAAAACCGCTTGTCCAATTTGGAAATGACTTTACAGAAAGCATTTTGGCATCAACCCATTTCATTATGGCTGCAATCACTTAAAACAGATTAACCTTTAAATCACTTCTCAAAAACTCCTGAAGAGAGAAATTTCACCAAAATTTACAGAATGCATCTTGGCAGAAGATATGTATTTTTTAAAGTGTACAAGTGATGCTGATCCATCAACAGATATGACCACTGTTATTAAAAATATAAAAAAAAAACTTTAAAAAACTTCTTATGAACAGTTATGTAGAATTTGAGCAAAATCATTCTGGAAAAGAGGGCTTTCATATTTATACCAATTATGCTGAACCACCATAGAATTTGACTAAATTTGACATGTAGCAACTTGGAATGAAAGTCTTTAAGATATACCATATATACTTGCTTATAAGTTGATCTCCTTTTTAGGACTATAAAATGCCCATTTCTTCCTCAAGACACATTACCTGATCATAATACCTTAAGAGACCTACAACTACCATGCAAATCCAGCCTTCCCAGGTGACAATGTTTTGCTGAAAAAGCTAAAAGTTACGTTCACCTGTGTGGTAGTTAGAATAATCTCTTCATGACGCAAGGATTGACAGCAAATCCCGTATATCTCAGGTACTACTTCTGCTCATGCCAGGTTGCGTGCTGTTGACAGAGAGGCTTTGCAAAATCTATTACCATTTCTGATATCTTGTTGATATCCCAAATCTTACAGAACTGAAATCTGCTCTGAGAAAAAGAATTGCATAATATTGGCTGCCTTGCTTTGAGAAAAAGAATTGCATAATGTTGACTGTCTTGTCACATTGATATTGATGCAGTAAAAAGGCAGATAAAATGGTCAAAGCTGCTCTGCAGTCACCAAATGAAATACTTCATATATTTCCTTCAGATATTATATAAATTGGCATATTCTGTTTACTGGGCAAAATATGTGGAATGAAGACACCACAAACTGACTTCAGAATATGAAACCCATCATTGGAGAGGTATCTCTGTTATAGAATGAATCTCACTTGTTTTAATATATATATTTGTTTCTGAATGAAAATTGCAGGTCTGTCCACCAACATATCTGCACTTGTGAAAACCAGATCTAACTGGGGTCAAGCCTAAGGTCAATTTTTGCATTATTTTTAACTTCATTGAGGCCAAGAATACAGTTACTAGAACATGTATAAGTGTGAATTTTTACAAGACTTTGTATTTATTTGTATTCCAGTTAACAGGTTGATAGTTAGCCCTCTGACTTTGATTTTAAGGTCAAAGTTCAGACTTTTAGCTGTACTGGCTTGCGAAAATTATATCAAACGGTATAAATGGGTTTCTGACATTGATTATACGGTCAGAGGTCATGACTTCATTTTTTTAAAGCTGTACTGACTTGTGAATATTATAGCACAAACAGTATGAATAGGTCTTTATCAAACTCATTTACTGGATATAAATAATGCCAGATCAATAGCTTATTTTTTCTTACCAAAAATATTAATAATAGATTGAACCCTATTGGTCCACTCCACTTAAGATTTTCTGTGAACTGTTTACATCTTGATTTATATGATGGGACATTATGCTTCATCATATTTGGCTACTTGAGACTTCAGAGCAAATATCAGATACATAACGTATTTTCAGTAGATTCACCATATCCAGGTGATCAGACACTTGGGGATGGCTGTAATGTATTGCTGCATAAATTTTAATTGTATGAAAATAACCTATTTTTATTTTTCAACTATTTTCCAAATAATTGTTAATGTCTTAAAGTGTAACACTGTGAGAAACCTACATTTATGAGACACCTACACTTGGAAGCTTGTTAACTGATTGCAGCTATTTCATCCTTGGTGAATTATTATAGGCTAAATTTAGTTATTTAGGGTGTATTGTATATAGGTTTTAGAAGAGAAGATACTTTTGCATATGATTTCCTAAATTCTCTTGATAAATTTAATAATGATGTGTTCATGATGGAGGAGTACATCTTTATTTACTGTTAAATTTAGGGTCTGTGATTCCTGTTAAATATAGCGTTATCTGCAGCCACTTGGGGCAGTGGTCTTAGTTTGCTGTTCAGGCTGGGGCAATTGAAACAAACAAGCCAGTATATCATAATTGACATGAATATTTAAGGCATATATGGTCATCTTTGGATGGGAATCACCACCTCGAGGATATGAACTATTTATTTTCAATTAATATGCAACAAACATTCTAATTTGAGTTATCTGATTATGTACTTTATATTGAATTTATGTTCTGTTACCACTGCATGTTTTTTCTCTGTATTTGTATGTGTACTATTTGAATATTACAATTTCATATCTTCAGTTCCATTCAATGTCACACTATGTATTACACACATCAGCATATGATGTTCATGTATCACTGAATTTCCTCTTTCTGTTTGACTGCATAAATTCCATTACATATCGGTAAACTTCATACCATGACATAGTTTACATCCTCAGTTGGCAGAGCATTGGACTGTTTTTCTAAGAGTCGCCCATATAATCTTGGTTGATTGCTTTGCAGTATCCTAAGGAAAGGCACTTTGCACCCATTTCTTCTGCATGATATCATCAATAATGTGTTTGAAGTGCTGTTGAAATAAATTTAAAAAACCAGCCAATTAGCTGTTATGTATTTTATGGGCAAGAAGCTGAAATCCAAAATGTTACATGTTAAAGATATACACGTAAAGCATGCATAGCATTCAATAGTGGATAAGTGTTCCATTAGTCACTGATTCTTTTTCATTTATTTTCTTTTGTTATTTTAGCTTATAGTCTTGAATGTGACTTCAATGAACATATGTGTGGCTATCAAAACTACCTTCTATCCAGTGTCCAGTGGAGAAGAGAGGCAACACCCGTTAATATGGGAGGATATTCCTTATTTGACCGTGGACCTTGTAAGTATAATTTGATAGCAATAATCTTTACTTCTAAATGGTCTGAGTTAATTTTGTTCTTCCCTGAGAACACAGTTGTAATGTGGTTTCCATTCTCCACTAGTGTTGTCATAGTTGACATTGGTGTCAACATTCAAGTTTTCCTGTTAGCTTATTTTCTCTGACACTATTACATGTACAGTCATGAAACATTGGAGTAATGCACATAACAGGCATAAGGAGATGACAGTGACCTATTTACATTCAGTTACTACTGGTTAATTGGTAAGCACCTTGGTGAAGCAAGCAGGACATTTCATTCTGGACTAAAAATTTTATTCATTTCTGCCTATTTACATTGCAACATGCTTTTCTGTGTATTCTCTAGTCAAGACTTGTGCAGAATATATATATATATATATATATATATATATATATATATATATATATATATGTTATCCATATAAAAGTACACTCATTTTGGACACAATTTATGTTATATGGTAATCAATTATGGTCTATGTATGCATGTAATTCTCATAGAACCCCTGTGAGAACTCATACCATTGATGTAATTATTAGCTGCCAGTATGTCTTGACGGGTTTCTCTCTGTAGTGTTAAGGGCTGTTTATTTTGGATTTTCCGATAGAAATAATCTTGATAGTTCACTGGAGTGAAGAAAATAAAATAATTTTCACTGGCTGTCAATAGACATTGATAACCTTATATTATAAAATTCAAAGCTATTCTTAAATGCTTACATGGTTAAGCAGCAAATATGTCCACATCCTATTTAAAGTAACTCTGTTCAAATCTAACCAATCAGAAATTTTTGTTTTCTTAATGTGTCATTTTCTTTGAATTTGGAAGAATAATTGTTACTGTTTATATTTTCTTGGTGATTATTTGCAAATCATAGCTGAACATAAACTATAAACTGTTAAAATCCTGGAGGATCCAGTAAGAGGTCTGTTGATTCATTCTGTTATACAGTACGGCATATCTTACTAGCCAGTATGTTTGAGCATAAAATGAAAAGAAAATTTGCTTGCTATGAGTGAATAATGGATATATGTAAGTATTTTCACCCACTCAATGAAATATATTTATTAATCACATGTTTAAGGTAAATATCTTCACAATATATTCGTATTTTTTTATCCATGCTGTATGGAGCAATATAATTGTCTCTGTAATCAAAAGTGTAGTGTTCTTCTTACTATTCTTTAGGAAGCACACTATATTGATTTATGTTTATTTTGGGACAGTTTATGTCATTTACTTAATGTTTTATTCATCCATCTTTCTGTATTGATAATTTGAGTCTGTATCATAATTCATTATGGTCAGAATAACATTGTGATATATTGATGCAATCGAACCACCTCAAATGTCGATGGTATCAGATAGTGTCACATTTCTGTGGCTTGTACACGATAATGATGAATTTAGTATTTTCTTTGAGTTCTCACTCTTGTACATAGGGTATTGGAAACAACTGGAACAACAATGCCTATACCGATGCAATATTATGTGGAGATGGAATATAGTGCAACCTATATCTCTCTATCCTTCCTATCCCATCACATTATGTCATGTCATGAAATTCGTTTACACACAGTAGCCTTTGAAAGACATGATAGAATGAAATCAAGTTTGATATGAGGAATTTTACATTATATATTTTCAACAGTTTTTTTAAATTTAAAATTTTCAAGAAGTTATGAGCCCTATTGGGCTTAGAACTTAGAGTTTGCACACTAAACCAAACCAAGCTTTCTTCCATTGCACTCTGTTGGTAGGGATATTTGTTTGATATAAATAAAAGTTTTAGTTGTTTGATACCTTGAAAATTTTAGTGCCTGGTTCTGATGGATCAACGACTCCAACCCCAGCACGATCTTATGGAACTTTGCCACCTGAAGGAACAGGGACACCCTGGATATCCTCAACCACTGGGCCAGACACCATGGGTTCAACAACATCAACCATGTCAGCTGGTAACTATTTTATGAAGAGAACCTACCACAAAAACAGTTTATATTACAACTATTATTATGGAAGGAGAAGTAAGACCTTGTAGTCTCAACTTTCAGAGTATAAACCTCAACCTTTAACAGCTAAGAGTCCAAAATCTTTGACTCCTGTAAGGTTGTTTAGAATAAAGTAAGAATCATAGAACTTTTAGAACCTAGAAACTTTGGTTACTCAACTATAAAGCTAAATTTAAATTACTTAATCATATTCAAAATCTCAAAATATCAAATTGTTTTGGGGAAGTGTTTCTCTGCCTGTATAATTGGGTGTTTATATTCCTATATAATTGGGTGCTTGAATGCTTCCATAATTTGGTGTTTGTATATATCTGCATATCTGCATAATTGAGCTTGATTTTTCTTCTTCATATTTTCTTTAAAATAAAATAGGACCAGAACAATTTTGAGCAGTAGTAGGATATGCTGTCATTAAACAATATAAAAACAGTGTAGGTCTGTGATTGACTTTTACCTTCAAACATGTGGATTATTATTACATCATACAACCTTTATGAAGTCTAAACAGCTTGAAGCTGTGTAGTCACTATGAGCAGCAAAAACAAACATAACTAATTAAAAATACACTTTAAAAATTTGGCATGTATTTCAGTAATTGTTAATATGTTTGCGAATGTTGTTTCAGCTTCTGTCTTTTATTATGAGAATCTATTTTTTTTTATATAGTTTGCTGGATATTTAGATGCCAAAACTGACCAATTTAGGAATTGTCACTATGATTACCTCTAAGTATGTTTCAGGGGGTCAAATTATTTGTATAACTTCAGAAAGAGATGAAAGATTTTCTAATTGAGGCTTAGTTTAGATCAGAGGTTAGTTTGATAATTAGAGTTCAGATAAAGAAAGTTGTATTATTTGGGCAAAAAGATTCTGCAGTGCCAGTTACACATGCCTTAGAGGTAATCTCTATTATACAAAACACTTCTCATAAGTAGTCATTTTTTTCAAGACACTTTTCACAAAACTGCGGGAAAAGTAAACTATTAAGCATTCACATATCTCGATAACAGGTACTTTTTTCAGTTCAGTCAGATGACTGCCCAATACAGGTTTTATGAATAACATCGATTCTGCAAGCCATTACAGGTTTTACCAGTACCTGGATTTTCATTCAGCTTGTAAAATTTCTTGTGGGTCAACAGAAATTCCTAAGATATCAGTCACACACAAGTTTGCAATATAAAGCATGATTGGGGTTTGAGAGATAGAACTGAATGTGGATTGAGGCAGTAAATATTGGAAGAAAAAATAGTACGGTTGTTTTGCTGAACATTGGCTATCTTATGCTATCCAAATTCATTGTCCATAATTTTTTTTTCCAGGATACATTCTTGTTGTGAATGTGTTATCGACTTACAATTGGAATTACCTGTACTCACCAAACTTTACCAGCAATGGATATAGTTGCTATCTGCACCTCTCTGCTGCTTTGGCTGTTGGATCTGGTGGGAGTTTGTACATTCAACTGGACCTGTACAACAGCTTTGGCTATGCCAGGACATTGATTTCTCAATCTTACTCTGACAGCCATTGGACAGGATGGGTTGACCTGGCCTTTTATATTTCTCCAGGAGACTTTTATCTGACATTTTATGTCATTGGTAGTAACTTTCAAGCAGCTCTTGACAATGTTTACCTATCTGGCTGCAATGGTAAGTGAAAGACATTGCCTACATCTGTCTATTTGTCTTGCCAGAAAAGCTTAATTGATACAGTGGTAATACTTCCAATGCGATGTTATTGTTGGTGTGACATGGATATTGCTTTTCCAATGGTCGCCATCAACAATATAATGCAGGCTACCCAGATACCCATTACTGTGTTGTAAACCAAGAACATATATCACTGAGATCCTGATTGTGACACATGGACACTAAAGTGATATTTTATGATTAGAGTAATGAATATAAACAAAAGATAAAACTTGTAAGGGGAATGCAAACTTGGATGTTAGAAAGTCAGACAATAACCTCTTCATGATATGACTTTACAAATAATATTGGGGCATATTTGTAGTATCGTCTTAGAACAGTTCACCAGGCTACTGTAAATTGCAAATATCTTTGTTGTAAACTGTGATAACGAGTCTGCATGGGCCAGAACAAAATGTGTTCAGTGTATTAAATCAGAAAATAATGGTAACAATCTATTTCATTTAACAAGAGTTTTGGACAGTCGCATTCAAGGTGATATTACCTTCTTTGGAAAATCAGAGGTATTCTGAATATTCAAGTATTTTACCTGCATCCTTATAATGCTGTTCACAGGTGAGACACTGATCTATGAAACACTTCTTCATAAAGGTGATAGTGTGAAGCTGTTGTATTTGGCCTGATTTCTCCTACACACTGCTAGCACACCAAGTGACATTGACCTGGTTTTTTATAAAGGTTAGGATTATGGTTAGGGATTATTTGGTAGATGAGGGTGTGCACAATATTGCTGCATTCTGAGGAAGTCCTGTTAAAGGAGATGTCAGCATGGAGACTTTGCATCCAGAAGTGTATCATCCTACATAATAATAATGACTCTATTTAAAGATGTAGGTGATTAGATCAACAAACCAAAGTTTCATTGATGTCTTTGGTAAGATGTAAACGTTTTACATGCTTTGATGTCTTTAGACAACAGGGCTATTAAAAGGTAGATAATTGATCTAATACTACCATAAATAAGTAAAAAACATCACAGATAAGTACATACAGGATTTGTGTACCTATTAGTAGTAAACATATTTATATGATTTTTTTTCACCTTACTGAAAACTGGTCTATTTTATGGAAACAAATCAACTGCCTGACTGAGAAGGTCTTGTTAGGATTGGCAGTTCTGCGATTGCGATGGTGCAAAATGTTACCTTTTATGGGTTGTTCAACAGCTTCATAAGGACACAGCTTCATGACTAATGCTGGATTTGCCGGAGGGAAAAATGTCACTTTTGAAGCCTGTCCCCGACATATGGACCCTATTTTCCAGTTGGGTTATCTGGAAACTGTCTCACATACCTTTGGAGTCCAGAGATGGTCTCTCTGCAGTAAGGGAATGTCTCTCGCTCCACCTGTTACCTATCATTCTAGGGCATTATAATTGGATAGAATATTTTTCTTGTTAAATATGTTTATTCGATAATATCTATCTGATCATAATACACATACAAAATAATATTAGTAGTTCTCCTAAGTCTCTCTGATTAGGTAAGTATTATCGAAGAAGGATATTTTACTTGAAAAAAATTACTTCTACAGGAGAGAACACAGGAACAGAAAATAAAAGAATATGCTCCAGCTTGGTACATTGCAAATATACAGTACAAAGATAAAGAGATAACAAAGATGAAAGTTTGAGAATTTATACTTTAGGTTGTAATGTATTTGTCAAATTGAACAGGTTACACTTTTCATCAGTTGAATTTGATTACACTTCTCCCTCAATAACTTGCACAAAACAGGGTCCAAAAACATAGACTGCACTATAACCAAGGCACAAGTTACTGAGAGATCTCGGAAAAATAAGAAGTTATGCCATCCCCTCTGGACAAAACCAGCCTGCGGGTGGGTGGGTGGGAGTGAACTGGTCTGTTGAATGGCTGAATATTTTATTTATTTGGAGAATAATTGTCTCTAAAGCACTTTTTATTTTAAAGATGCCCATCATCTGAAAGATCATTAACATTGTTACAGCTGGTTTCAATATCCTTCACATTTTCATGAAAACATTTGTGTATTTGGTCACTGAGATTTATTTTGTTGGTTAGTCCGGTTCCCTGTTTATTATGTTCCAGCAGAGTTTAAAGTGTGGAATCTCTAAAGCAGGGAAGCTGACTATCTGTTTATACATCATGAAACAAGATTCTTTTTCTTCTTCAATACCTAGGAACATTTATTTCGTGCAATAATCATCTATGTCAAAACTCAGTTTGTATACTTTTCAGTTAGTAAAATGTTGATGCTGTGATTTTATTGAAAATAATAGTGCAACTAATTCTCATCCTTGAGGATATCTCTAAGTACCAATTCAGGATTTTGCCGAAGCGTGCATCTCCACAATGATCCCTATATGTGAAACAAAGCTCTTTATTTCAGGAAGTATTAATTTTGCTTGGTTTCCTTGCTATCTTTGACTGGGTAGCTTAATAAGGTAGTCTAATTACATTAAGTACACAATATAATATTTATAACAGTGTTCGATTGATCAGTTTAAATGAGTTCACCCATCATGCGACTGAGACCACTAGATCTTTCGACAATAAAATGAGCGATATATCAAAGTTTCAATTACCAGTTGTGATCACAGTTTACTTGAAGTTCAACAAATAGTGGTCAGATGTTTGGGTAATTTCTTGTTTAAAAAATGGGATCCATGCCTGGCCACACATTATAATTGGGTTTGTGAGTTATCAGAGCACGAGTTATTGAGGGAGTAGTGTAAAGTGAAATGTATTTGTATTTTCTTTCATTTCCTTTGGGATTCTGTTTCAAGTTATTGACCCCATTTATTGAAAATGATAATCATCATCATCCATCATCACAATCATCATCATCTTTATCATCATTTTGATATTTTTAACAGTTTTAGAGCTGATTATAATAGATTTAATGTTACTGGACCAAATAGTGTTTCAGTTATGTATTATATAAAATAGATACTTTGTAAAAAGGATAATTGGGCCAAAGTGTATCAAGATAGTGGAACACTAGCAACTTAACTGATAATAATACAATATTTGCTTGACATTTAGAAACAAGTGTTATGGTGTATCTTATATGAACTAGAAGAACATGCTGTACCAAGTCAAGTTGAAAAAATTACATTACCATATTTACTATATATGTTGGTACACTGTATTTTTTAGGACACAATAAATTAATTTTTAAAGTAATTTTTTGTGCACTGCATGTTCTGCTACACATCATCTTTTCAAGTTGTAAGTTGTGGGACACCTTTTAAATCATTCGAAAATTACATGTCAGAAAATGCACCCTAACTGAAATTTTATTTTAAAAAATATAAAACTGTGTACTTGATATTAAACTCTTTAATCCACTGCAGCATCATCTTGTCAACAGAACTCTTCTCCTGCACAAGAACGATCCATTCTTTTGGTGCAAGAATATTATTTTAAGCTTTCTCATGCTGTGAAAAATTATCATTTGAGACAACACATCACCAGAAGTGGAAACTGCAATGACTGAAGTCAGATTTTTTAAAATCTGCACCAGTCTTTCTAATTCTGATGCTTTTGACCACCATCTTATCGACAATCCATCCAGGAATGCGATCAAAGTACACTAGAATTTCATCCATGTTAATGACCTTATTGTCGGTGAAATCATCTTCTCTTCTGGCCTTCACGTATTCATCAAATGATTTTATTTTCTCCAAATCATCTGGGTGATGCTGGGTTGGTGATGTCCATGAACAAAGCACTTTAAAAATTGTTCCATTGTTTCAATTTATTTTCAAAATTCCCATGAATACCGGTGAAAAGGAACCAAAGTTAGCTCATCCTTATCTTGGCCATCTTTGTATATTCAACAAAAATAAAAAATCAGCACACTTAAAAGAATCAAAAGTCGGTTTGCTTTGTAATAAAATAACCTTTGTATTGACATCCTTTTTATAAAAAAAAGTAAAGAAAAACTGTTTTCAGAGTTTCAAAATTGGGTGCCAAGGTCATTTTCAATTGTAATAAAAACAACCTTTGTCTTTGATGTCCTGCTGGTAAGTTACTGCTCACTGCTAGTTGTATTTATTCACCATCTGGGCTTCTATTTGCTTGGCATCTGTAGTTATAATTAATACAAATGGGCATTGATGTCTGCAGGTAAATATCCCATGCTAGCGAAAAGATCGTCACTTGCCTTCAAGCAATTGGTTGATTATTTCCCTCTCGTTTGCAATTTTGTTGGATCCAGTTTTCAGTCGAATAACATATTCAAACCTTTTGAGTACAACCAAACATTTGTTTCTCATTGTTCATGTAAATGAACAATGTGTTGTGCATTATTGAATATAAGCAATAAACACTACAGTATTGAAGCCTGCTCTATGTATATGGAGTTCGTGGATATATTATATTTGTTAATGCTCATGATGAAAAAATAATGGAATAAATGATAACAATACAAGGTTAGTTTCTTTCATTTTATTATCAAATAAGCATTTTGTTTATCTATTTTATTGCAACATGCAAGGGGGGGAGGGCGCAAATTCAATACAAAATTATTTCATTTCTCAAGTCTTGGGACATATGACCTAGGTGAAAAAAGTTTCACCGTAAGTTCTAGAACAGGAAAAAAGATTTCTTTTTAACATGTTCCAATATATATGGTACATACGCTAGTTTAACTCCTACTGAAATTAATTAAATAATTAAGCTTTTTCGTCACTTTCACTCTTAGTAATATCAAACTTGTCAGATACCTAGATGAATCTTTGGAGTTGTCAGCAAAGGAATACAGGAGTATGTGCTTAGTTTAGTCTTTTTATAAACAGTCTCTCCATGGTATATCTAAACAAGTCTAGTACTGCCCAAACCAAAATAACCCTTCACGAGCTCAGGTTTGAAACTGCGCAAGTTTGCCAATTACAAGCGTGTGCATACTTACCAATTATAAGCTTGTGCAAGCTTATGAAATACAAGCTTACCAATTACAAGCTTGTGCAAGCTTGCAAGCAAAGCTGACTAGCTAGCTGTATCAGAATAACTGATATGGCATCAATTAAATTATTCTATACATCATCACATACCTCCAGGAATGAGATTTACAAGCATGTGTGTAATTTTATAATCTCGTGACCCAATTGTCGTTAACTGGCAGCATTGCATTGATTACTGCAGTTTGGCAAGTGCAGCAACAAATAGTGATCTGCAGAGTTGTTATCTCAATCACTGGGTAAAGCAACATTACAAAGTCATTTTTTTGACGTATTTAAATTGTAAAAGGGATGTCTGGTGATTTCAGATTATCTCTTGGGTTATAGAATTGGTTATGCACATATATTGGTTCTGCATGCAATGAAATTTTCCAAATGAATGAGCTAAATTGTGATGGTTCAACCTTGAAACTTGTGGCTAATTTTGAATGCGAGGCTACAATGGTTGTTTTGTGTTCTTTCAGCTCAAGTATGTTGTGGATATAATTGGAGTTCATAAACCAGTTTCCTGACTGTAAAGAGGGGGAAGTAACCGCCTTTAACGCTTCGATACCTAATTAAGTCTCTGTCACGGAAAACCACATTTCATCTTGCCAAAACGAAGGAGCAGAAGTTGATAAAGTTTGCTCAGATGCTGCATATTAGCCATCTATATTGTCTGTCATTACTTAAAAATACAAATGCCTTTGAATGTCAAAATTATTGCTATTATCCAAATTTCTCTGCCAGTTGCCTTTGTTTTATTTACCAGTCAGAGGAGTAGTCACTGACTCACTTTAATGTCTTGAGTGAATTTTAATTGGGTATTTTGTGAACACTATAACACAGTCTGTGATATCAGACTGTCTTAATTGTTAAGGTGTTGTTCATGCCTATTAGATCAGATCAAAAACATGGCTTAATGACCAAGACTAGTTCAAAATATACTTGATTATATGGCTTTTTAAAATGTGTTTTCACCATGATTGACTACTTTCATTTGAAAGCATGCACAGAATATTTTGATCACATAGTTTATTTTGATTGAGTGCATCTAATAAAAATTGTGCTTACACCAGGAGAAACATACCAAGAACTTTGAATTAAACACTGAAAAGTAAACTAGTATGCATACTTTGAACACATTAAGCAAAATTTAATGCATTTTTTAGTCCTTTCTTTTTGTACAGTATTGTGCAGATGTGCTGTTTATTTAGAGTTCTGTGAATAAACAAGGCCACTAGTCTGGTAGTTAAAATTTGCTTAATTATTTCAGGCCAAGAATTAATAACGACATCACAGCCTGGTAAGTATAATTAATTCAGATCAAATACTTATGGACAAGGTTGGCTTGATAGCTCTCCTTCTGAGTCAGTCAGTAGTCAATCTATGTAAAGTTTCTTATGTGGTTGAATTTGCCTGAAGATGCTGGTTGAATCTTTTCTGACTATAATGAAAAGATTCTGTAGAAAGAAATTTTTATTTCTGTTAATAGTACGCATTGATCTATGTTAGATTTGATCAATTCCACACCACTTTATATACCATTAAAAGACCTTGCGATGAAATCATTTACTGTAATTGGTTTGACTTTTAAAGTCTAGGACTGGAAATAGTGATCAGCAGATTATCTATCATTTAATCTGTCAGTACCATCAGGCTTGGAAAATTTCCAGTTTCTGGGACAAGTCAGTTTTCACATGGGGAAGCAAATATCAAATTGTATACAATGTATTATGGAAATTTAACTTCCAAGAATGATGAAATCCCAAACTACTCTCTTGGTAACTTAAAATTTTTGGGAATGTAAATATATCTTAAGATGAAATGTGTAAAACATTAATTTAAAACCAACAAGATCAAATATTGATTGATATCAGTTTTAGTTTTATAATAGGTTAAATAAAAAAAGTTACATTGTCATTCGTTCAAGTTGCTAACTAAGCTTAATTGATAAGAATATCATGGTCAGCAAGGTCAAAAGCTTTTGCTATGATCAACTTACGTGGATCTAAGTTCCCTTGATCAAAGGCAGTAATCCATCTGTCATGGATATCACAGGAATGATTTTTTACCCTAATTAGTTTGGTAAATTATGGCTTGATAGGTTCAGCAAAAGGTTGTCATGTTTGTTAAGTGTTTCCATGTTGAATGCTCATTAAAAGTATTTTCTAAAGTTGATTGATAGTGATTCTTTGTTGCCTCATTGGATGAATTTGGTTACTTTATTTTGCATTGCTTTGTAGAGTGCTTGTTGACCAGCAAATTTGAAATAATCATTGGTTTTCAAAGCATCTAGAATGTCACTTGTCAGCCAGTCAGGATTGGAGTCCTTTTTAATTTTACTGTAAGTGTTCTGAGAGGTACATGTTTATCTAGTACTTGCATAAAAAGCTTGATCTAATGTATCATAAGCATCATCCACATCATCAAATGTAAATGATCAAATGAACATTATTAACATCTTCAAGAAATTTGTATTTTTCTCACAGTTCTTAAATGACCTTCATGGGTGGGGTTTGTGAGTTTGGGATTTTACAGCCATTTTTAAGCTGTATTTTCTGGTTAGTAAAATAGAGAAGTGATCACTAAGACCTGTCCAGGAATATGTTACATTTTCTTCCATATTTGTATAGATATGAGCTATTTGAGTTTTTGAGGGTCACTTTCTCATATCGGTTTGTCAGCTAATTTGGTTGGGCCAAAAGTTTCTGTGAAATTCAACCAGTTTCTTTGAATCTATTTATTCATGAGATCCCTGTTGAATTCACCAGTAATATGCATTTATCCCATGATGTCATCAATCATTTTGTCTAGTTGCTTTTTAAAATGCGCATTTCATCTGACCTTTGCAGACAGGGACCTATAGAGAAAGCCCTCTAAGAATGGCTTGTATATGAGCGGTTTACCTGGATCCATAAAGCTTCAATTTCATCTGATTCGAGATATTTCCCCTTTCAAATGATAAACCATTTCTTACATATACAAACAACACCTACACCCTGATGGGTGTGATATAACTCTGAATAAACAAGTCATTTGCATGATTGTCATTTAACTTTGTTTCTGTTAAACCCAGAGTACCAGTATGTATATTATTGATGTAAGATGATAATAGATTCATTTGGATTATCTTTTTTATTTATTGTAAATCATGTTTTTATAAGCCTGACCATACCAGTATAGTTTGGAGTTGTGCTTTCCACATGACATATCATGATCTGGCAGGTGTTTTACACACTAAGGTCACACAAACCATGACCAACTGATGACCTTAACATCTCCGTTCAAATTATTTTCAGATAATTTTAATTTTTAAAGCAATGCTGAGATAGTAGTATTGATGACCAAAAGAAAAATGTAAAGTATTGAATGAAAACTGAAATTTTTTTGCACTACTTTGCACCAAGTCATAGTTTAAATGTTACTTTTTATCTGTTTCAGGTACATCAACCACTACAGGACCAATAATCATAGGTAAGTAAAATTTTTGATGACAATAAATTTATTCTGCAGCTTTAGGTGTATTATTGTGCTAGTGTATATTTATATTTTTTGTAACTCTTGGTATATGACTATTTGTATTATGTGTAATATTTGTTAATGACTAAACTGTAGTGCTTGTCTAGAAAAAAAATGTAAGTGCTAATTTTTGTACTCGGGGAATAAAATTCTATTTAAAGATATTATGAGTGTAGATTGCAGAGGATCTGTAAATAGATGTTTTCATGTTTCTACACTTGTTGACAACTTTGGGGTAATTTTTCATTGGCTGATGGGTTCTTAGAAGAATTAAGTAATTTTCCTTTTGGTGGGTCAGATCACATGTACAGGTATTGTGAAATTTTAGACTCAGAAATTAGATCTGTCATGGGGGGTATATTGCGACTTACAATCATAATAGAGTCTTGAAAGTGTATATAAATAGATAACTGAGGAATCATATTCATTCCTAGTTTGGACTTGTTCCTATTTTGGAGTCTTATTTCTTATGTTCTTGTGGTATCATCAGTCTGCAGACATATTTAATGTTGTGTTTGGAAAATTTAAGAGGAAACATTTGATAGGATTATTTACTGGAATTGCAAAGTGCTCATTGGACTAGAACTTTATTCTGGGACTATTATGAATTATTGTGAGTTCTGGAGTGTGCCATTGTGATACATATCTTTGAGGATCTGAAATTCATAAGGAACATTTGATTCTTTTGGATTTGAATAGAACATTTTAGGGTTATTTTGTTTCAATTCATAAAACTAAGTTCCTGTTGCATTTTCATTTTGTAACTTTGATAATTATTTGTTAAATTTTGCAAGCATTTGTTGGTTTTGCTTCTCTCTGTTACTTAGTTTATCCCAATAGAGTCCTAATAGGTGATGTTTTTCTTGCATTATTGCATCAACATTAAGAATTCTATGAAAATAATTAAACCATTATTTTAACCAGTTGTAACAGGATGGATTTATTTCAGCTCCTGTTAAGACACAAGTTCAAATTTTTGTTAAGATCTTGATCAAGATAGTTAACTCCAAGTGATGGGGTCAAATACAAACAACTAACAAGGATAGTTTTAGTGTTTATTTTGAACTTGTCAACTGCATAGATGAAACATATGAACCTTAATTTAAGCACTGTATTATAACACTATAATTAGAAACTATGAGGATAATTATCATTAGGAAAAATGAAAAATATGTTTTGTGTCTTTTTACACTGAGACTATATTGCCTACCCACTCTGTCTCCAGCCTGAATAAATACCTATGTGAACTGTTGTAGAATAATTAGTTGCATGTTTAATGACCTGGAATGAAATGGTTCTGGTACAGTTAGACACTTGCTAGACAAGGAACTCCCACATAGTTTAGGTAAAGTTTTCAACTGACCAGGTGTCATCAACTACTGGATCACAAACAGCATAACATATTTATTATAAATTTGACCTTATTGCCTTTGGTAAGATATTTTTTTCATTCTGTGTTTGTAAATAGCATATAACTGGGGTCTTGAGGAGCCCTATCAATTTCAAGGTCTATGACAAGGTGATTTTGACTAAAAGAAGCAAAATGGTTTCTGCATAATAACTCCTGTTTCAGATCATATAGTTTGTGGCAGGCTTGTACTTAAGGTATGGCAGAAGCCTATTGATTTGGGGGGTTAAAATGTCAAGGAGAAGGTGATTGTAGCTCAAGAAAAAATGGTTTTGCTGAATAACGTTTGTTCTAGTAGTTTCTAGACCAAACTGGATGGCTTGCATCGAGTGAACAAACTGTGGCTTTTGTTTGGTAGGAAGCATTTTGTTGGTAGAAACAGCTCTAGTTCAGTAATATACATACCATGAACAGATAATATTTCATTAGTCATAGTTGGGATAGAGATTTGTATAAAATTGGACCTTGACATTTCCATTACATTTGAATGTTATAAAAACATGTCCTATGAAAATGATATAACCACATTATTCTGTTATCATATCACTTGATGTTGGAGTGAACAGATATTCTTTCCGCTTGTAAATTCTGATATGTATTTGAGATTCCTTTTTCCACACCACTGGACATCATGGATTCTGTTTTTTTCTCATACACGGTTAGGGATTATAATCCTATATAATTGTCTAAAATCAGTTTAGTGACACTGTATACATGCTGAAGATTGCTCATGCATGTAAACAATTTTGTTTAAATCCACTTATTTTCAAACTTTGCAGTTTGTTTTGCTTTATTTCTGTAGGCAGTTTGCCTGACAACTTCCTCATTTTTACGGATTCAACAAACCAGGCTGTTTATCGTATGGATATGAGTAATTACAGCTACATGATGATTCCCCTAGTAAACAATGTCAATCCTATTGCTGTTGACTATGACCCAGTCAGTGGCAGAATTTACTGGACGGATGTGAGTTTAAAGCAGATTATGTCAGCAACAATATATGGACAAGGACAAAATACCATACGTGTATTAAATTACCGTAAGTTGTTAACAGAT
Source organism: Megalonaias nervosa (assembly GCA_016617855.1). Lineage (NCBI taxonomy): Eukaryota > Metazoa > Mollusca > Bivalvia > Unionida > Unionidae > Megalonaias > Megalonaias nervosa. The sequence continues at coordinate 70,222 of JAECUM010010683.1, forward strand.
TCTGATATGCTTTTGTCATTATAAATATATTTAAGTACTCCTGCATTATTTTAATTAGGACAAATAGGATAAAGTGTTATATACAGAAATGGATTGAATTAGTGAAAAATAATTGATGTTAGGAGTTATGAAAGGTAATGCCACCATATTTTAAAGTTATTGTACGCCTGCTTTCGATACTATATTAACAGTAATATGATGTTGATATTACAAGCATAGACTAATGCCCATATTCTGATATGTGAATTTATTCTGGTTAATTTAACTTTCCTTTTGAGCTGAAATGATAATTTTTTTTTTTAAACAATTGTCATCTTCTGTATTTAATATCTCACACATGGCAAATAAACAACTGTTTAAATTATAAATCTCTTATTTAGATGGAAATTATTAGATATTTTCAGAGCAGCTTTATTCCTTAACTTTAGAGTGTTGCAAACACTTGAACTCTTTACCTTCTACTAACGCATATATGCAACCGTACAAATAGCCTTGTAACCCCAGAGATGCATATACAAGCTGCTAATAATACTCTCACTATCCCGGCTGGCTCATACATGCATTTCCGGCCAGGGTTGGGAAACCCCAGAGATGCATATACACATTTCATATTAAAGCTTTGCATTGGATGAAATTACAAACATCTGGTTTTTTTAAGCAATATTTAGCCAATGAAAATAGTCCTTACATAAAATGATGAAAGTATTATATTAGTAGTTTTACAGTGTATAAGTGGGAAATTCCATTGAAAATGAGGTCAATTGTGAAAGTAAAACAAAATGGCAACATTCATGTATTCTGACAATGATTCTGATGAAAGTTTTGAAGGATTTGAAAGTGATGACATTGCAGATGACGTTGATTTTAATCATTAGATTCAAGAAGAAGGATCGGACATTAGTATAAGCTCTGTTTCAAGAAATGACATTTCAGATTTATCTGAATCTGAGGATGAAACGCATGATGATCTTTTCTGGTTGGGGCACATGGGACCGTTACATGTGGACGACTTTACAGTAGATTCAGGGCCAACATTTAATTTAGATGAAAATGCAGTGGAGATAGATTTCTTTTTGCAGTTTTTTCCTGAAGAAATATTCCAGTTGTGCCAAATAGTGGTGAGACAAGTAGTGTAATATACATTATAAACACAACAGATATCTTGAGGTATCTTTTTTATCATGAACATGTGAATATGAACATTGACTCCTGAGGATTATATGTACTTGTTGGTGGAAATAAATGGCACAAAACTTTGGTAAGTGTTTAAAATATTAGTTTTCCCTAAATTACATAGTTTGCATGGGACAAGATTGATACAGAAAATGTAGACAGCTTGTGCACTAACTCAAGAAGCTCTCACTTAGGCAGACGTTATGATTCTCTGGGGTTCAGCCTACAAACAGCTGCTAGAAGGCAGGCTGCTTATCAGTCTTAGTAGGCAGGGCAGTACTGGCAGAAGGTAAAGAGTTAATTGAAATAATTTGAGCATTGAAAATGCAATGTTTTGAATTTTGTTTTGTTTTTCTTAAAGAAAAAGTAAAATGTTATGAATACATTTATGATGCAGCTGTTTCTGTTTTGGTCTTATGTTCAGTTGCTGTGCCTGATGGACTGGCAGTGGATGCAGTGTCCAGGCTTCTGTTTTACTCTGACGCAGGAAATCATATCATTGCTGTTCTTAGTTTAGATGGGTCTTTACAGAAAACAGTTGTCAACAGCAGTCTGGAGAATCCACGAGCAATTGTAACAGATCCATTCAATGGGTACTGATTCTTGTGCTGTTTGGAGAAACATAGTAACCATTATCATTTGCTGTCCATGTATGCATGATTTTGTTTTGTTGAAAAAAAGAGGCGAGTCCCTAAAGGTTCAAAAAAAAGTTTAGATAATGGGTAGATATCACTGTTAGCAGGGTGCTCAGCCCCCCCCAAAAAACTTGACCCTCTGACCACTATGAAAGAAATCAAGGTAATACACACTTTTGATACTATCCCACTAATTTCTCAAAGACTTTAAATGATCTTATTTTTCAGTTCAAATTTAATTTCCAAGGATGTTCCATGATCTAATTTTCAAAGCTGAGAATTTCATCATTTAATTATTTTCAGTACAATCTATTGGACTGATTGGGGATCCATTGCCAAGATTGAAAAGGCCAACTATGATGGTACAAACCGACGAGTGCTGATCAGTACAGGACTTGTATGGCCTAATGGCCTAACTATAGATATTCAAGGTTTGTTATCTCCATTTTCACTTTGTAATCAACCATTACACATAATATTTATCTGTAAAAAATCCTCTGAATCAGTTTAAATTTATGTGTATCCAATTTGTGTTGGTACTGAAGTTTTTGGATTTGTAATTTGAAAAGAAAATTAATTAAATCTTAAAACATTGAGCAAAGATATAGTCATTGTAATCAGAAGGAATTATCACCAACTGGTGTTTTCAGAGCACATCACACAGAGACTGCTAGCTGACTTTTAAAATGATAATGACATTATACTAGCTGCATGCACAGATAAGTTGCAACCTCAGGATTTATACCATAATCTGGTTGATAATTGTTCAGTTATATGAATGGGAGGACTGTAGGTAAAGTCTTGACTGACCTGAAAACATTTACCCTCAAGTCAGTTTATGCAAAGTGAATTATCTCCAGTGTGCCATTTTGTTCCTTTACAACATACTTCTCTTTTCAGGTTTATACATCTGGGTATTTGGTTTGGCATTAATGACTGCTAAATTAAATATAATTTAATTGGCTCATTAGACCCTGGAAGGAGCATCTTGTGATAGTTTGTACCTTGCATTGGTCTAGGAAGTTTGAAAAAAAATTTTTTTTTTATAAATAAAGGCTATCAAGAAAACCCCAAATGGCTGACTCGCAAAATTGTTCATCTTCAGATGATGGGGAGGGGGTGGGCAAAGTTGTTGATAGTGACAGAGATTTAAAGTTTTAGAGATTATTGGAGCTGTTGATGGTACAGTGGGGCATAGAACAAGCAGTCTGTTTTAGGTTGGACCTTGCATTGATCTTGGAAGTTGTACAAATGCTTGTTTAAAGTATGGGCTACATAGAAAACCCAAAACAACTACTCCCTAACATGGTTCATCTTCAGATGATTTCATTTGGCAAATGCTGGCATATGCCCTTTCAGGATTCACGGTACTAATTCAACTCCCATAGTAAACATATGGAAACACCATCATATTCAAAATTCAATAACTTAAAATTTCTGGGTGCTGATGATCAGACCTATATTTCTCCATGCACAACTATCCTTGGTGCAAGCTTCTGTGTGGAGAACACTATATGAACCGCGGCATTTTTATATCTACATGTGCATGAAACACATGTTATTGATTCTGCACCAAAGGAATTAGTTGCAACTTTCATTACTGAGTACTCTTAAGTCAAGTCTGTAAAAATACTAAAATTGCATCAACAGAATTTTGTCTATATTTTTTAAAATTATAGATAGGATAAGCTCTCAAAAGATATTTTTATTAGAATTTTACTTTTCATTATTAACCAATTATGGAGCGCCAAATCCATTTTTACTCTATTATTTGTTCACCAATTTCTAGACTGGTTCACAGTTTTTCCTTATAATTAGTACTGTGTCCTTCAGATAACAGACAGTGAAAAGGGGGTTCTCAGCACAGAACAATATTGATGCACAGATATGGAACAGATTAAGTTCTGAAACAATTGACAAATTAATGCTTATATGACTAGAGGAGACATGAGGATTTTAATTTCATTATAGTTGTAACAGTAGATCAGGAAGAAATAGAGATGGATATTTAAGTGTTAGGTAAATATTGAACAATGAACTCCCCCTTTGTTCTACTCATCCCTCTTATTTTGATGGGGAGAGTCCCCTCTGTAGGTAAAATCCTGGGATCATCTCTGTATGCACGTTGCATCGATCATTGAATTCACATTCATTTTCCAGGAGGGAGTTGATTTCCATGAGTTTTTTTTGCAACTACTTGGCCTGATTAATGCTGGAGCAGATTTGATCCTTCTTCGACATCTTTTCATGCCTTGCAAATGGCTCTACTGACTCTGGGATATCCCTTTTTGGGTCAACTCGATCAGTGAGCTGTGATCTAGCCCAAGATAAGACAGTCCCTGTGTTAGTGGTGAGACAAGTAAAGGCTTATAGCAATAATTTCTCTGGAAAAGTCCTAATTAGAGATTATTGTCAGTGTGAACATTAGCCCTTGCTGTTGGTGATCCAACCTGTTGGTCAATTTTTTTTTTCTCTTGCGAGGAGAGCTTTGCACACCAAAAATTATCTAGAATGAATATAAAAATATGTATGGTGGTTTATGTGGTAACCAGGGCAACATCTTTAAATATACATCATGATTCTTACGATTATTTAACAGCATTGTAAAAAATTGATGCACATAGAAGTCATATTGTCTGTGATCAGAATGCACAAAACTATGTGTTGTCATATGTGTCACTGTTTCTTATTTCTTTGATTATAGACATTAATGATTCTCTGCATAAAAACACCTACTTGTGCTCATCCAATCAATAAAATATGATAATATGTGTAAATAAAATGATAGAATGATGAATGCTGTAATTTAATTTTTAAGCGGATGTTATTTATTGGTGTGATGGGGGCACAGACAAGATTGAACGAGCCAGTTTGGATGGTTTAGATCGTCAGCTTATTTATCAGGAGTTAGGGACACATTATTTTGGGATTGCCTTGTACGAATCCTACCTATACTACACAGACTGGATGGCGAGGTATTGTTAAATAGTACTTTCTGTTGATACATTTAACAATTGCTAATATTCAAGTCATATATTTTTTTTCTGAGATTCTCAAATCATAATGGTAACATACTTAATACACAATGTAACTGCTGAATAAAGATGACTTAGCTGCCCATATTTATTTAACTTGTCTGGATGGAAATGCAAGATTATCATTTCAATTAGGTGTTCATCATAATTATCTTTAGAAAATATAGCCCCCAGCTACCCATAACTTTTACCTTAGCTCTGCTGTCATAACAAACTTCCCATTTTCAACAATTACATCATATAACATGAAAATGCTTATGCATGGGACATATTTGACAAATTATAATTATATCACATCACATTGAAAAATGTTATTATATAATATATAATTATCTTGTACATATTTTTTAAAAATTTTATGATACGAGTGTGTTTAATGTGAAGGTCTCTGATGAGAATAAGGACAGATGGAAGTGGAAATACCAGTGTTGGACCTTCTTTGTTTGGACGCTTGAATGGCATACATATACAAAAAAATGGATCTTGGCCAGAAGGTAAATTTGTATCTGTTATAAATATCAGCTTTTTATAAAAGAAAAAATCTGAAATATGATGTAAAAAAACATTGTATGTAAAGTAGACTGACAAGTATTTTTTAATATTAATCTTCAGAATTTGAATACTTTTGTAATTTTATTGCTCTTGCCATGTTATTTTTAGAGCAGTTGAAAAGAGAAACGTTTTGTTATGCTGGTACAGCTGGTTTAGGTCAACAGCATCATATTTAGCATGTTTACAGCATGGCATTTCTCGTTCACCATCGTAACGCATATCTTGTTCATGAAGTGAGCTATTTCATGCAACTAGGAATGACCCTATTAATTATACGCTTTGAATGTCCCAGTGTTAATTCACAGATATGTAGACTTATTTCGGCAGACGTGATTTGAATGTTCATTCATGCGGAGCACATGTTTTGTATTACCGCTGCGATGTGTTGTCGAAGGATGTTGTGAGAAACGTATTTCGAACTGATTTGACATGTTGATCACGCGGTTTGTCTACTTACATCTTAAATATATGATGCCTTGTGTAGTTGCATTTTATTTGTAATCATTCAGGTGGAAATCTGTAGAATTAATTCTTTAGCTTGTCTCGTGTTCTTGGGTCTTCATGTTTATACGATTACGTCACTTTTAGCATAGAATGTTTGATACCTGATTTTGATTGGTCAGTAATTCTTTCTTGCCCGATGAGCGCAAGCGCTAAATTCTGATTGGTTAATAATAAATAGTATAAAAGGAGGTCAGCGTTCACGACCTTCGTCACTCTCCAGTCTTTGTTGAAGGAGTGAAGTACGAAATGGCCCAACCAACTTTAAAATCAGATGTGGCTATGGCAAAAAAGAAATGTTAAAGTTGCCTAACTAATTCCATTGCATAAAATAGCACTAGCAGAGTGTTATTTTGTGACTTAAGTAAAATTACATGTTTTGAACTTATTTCTTTTGGAATTTAAAGAAGGTGCATAACCTACATCTGCACCTAGCAACTCTGTTTATAATCAGTGTGCCTATAATTTATTATTCTAAATTCACAAACATTATATTTATACTTTATTCCTTTTATAGAATTTACACTTTTTGTGTGAAATTCAATTAACAGAACTTTGTCTTCTGTTTGTGTGCAAACCATTGCACCAAGATGGGTAATGAATCATAGAGGCAGTGAACCAGACATGCTTGGTGCACTCTTGCACCCAAACCTGGAACTGTGAACCAGAACCATAGGCTTTGGGTGCCTCTGCACCCAAACCATAAGAACACTGTGCACCAATGACTGTGGTGCACCAACAATAGCAAACCCTGAACCCAGATTAGATTCTTTTATTTCTGTTACCCCCCTCCCCTTTATGAATGAATAAAGAATAAATGAGAACATATTGAAGACCAATAGCTTGCATGGCTCAATACTAACCGTACTAACACTGCCTATAAGAAATAACAAGATACACATGAGTATTTTAGTCTTTATTGCTAGTTAGTTGCTTGACACACTGCATTCTCATGCACTTGCATACTTCAGCTCTGTACATCCATATTTAAAAGTACTTTCAGTTAGAAATGCACATGTGATTCCTAGCTGCTTCCTGTTAGTCATAACTTATGTTAACAAGCTTTATGAACAAATTTGTGTTCTACTACAGATTCAGCTTACGCTAACAACACTTTAGATCATAATATATTGCATTTCATAATGTTAGTCATGCTATAATTCACTAACATTTCATGTAAGTCACTTGATTTGCTTGGCTCATCTTTTGTTGTCATTAAATAATGTTACCTTCATTTGACGCCTCTGCTCATTAATTGCACCCTTAGAATAAGATTGTTCTCTTAGAATATGATAGTATATCCTCAAGTGAACGAAAAGCTGGTGACAAGACGGACCCTTTCTGAATCCATCACCCATCCATGAGGGGCGACGTGACAGTTTGTTATGAAAAAAAAACATGCATTCTCTTGACTGTCTTTACAATTAGCAAGACAAAGGTATCGGGTGTGGGAAAATAAGATTCTGTATAGTTGTGATTTATATAAGTTTTGAAATCAATGCAGCACATTACTAAGTGGTTCACTGGCAAGAGCTGTAAGGTATAATATTTCTTGCAATGTTTGTGTCATAGTTGCATTTTCAAATAAATGAAAAGATGCTTGAATGCAGCTATTATAGTATAGAAGCATCTCAGATCTTTAACATACAAAATTGTTAGGTTTGTACATGTGAAAAGAATATGTTAAACCATCATCTTAATATGCTGCCATGATGCATGATTGTGTGAATCATGCAAAATTTGTACGAATTTGCATACTTGAAGAGCAGTCATGTGCAAGAGCTCCTGCAAATTAGATTAAAAGTTCATCTAAAAAAAATGTACTCTTCACTGAACAGTTTTGTTTAACTGTTAACCCATACAGTGCTTGTCATGAGACAAGTTATGCCACAGGTAAAAGTTGCGTAGTGCTTGTTGCTACATATTTTTTTTCAGGTCAGCAACTGTTTACACATCTGGGTACTTCAGCTTGACATAAATGGTTGTTGAACTCAACTTTAATTGTCACAAGTGTTCTGTCATGCCTTGCATTCATCAAGGAAGTTCTACAAATACTTGTTTAAAATACAGTCTACCTAGAAAACCCCCAATGGCTGACTCCCAACATGGTTTCTGTTGAGATGATGATTTCATTTGGCAAATACTGCCTGATGAAAGTGATGATGACATTGATATTTAAAGGTCTGATGTATATATTAGGTTATTGGAGCTGAAAAAGTGTTACTGCAAACACCAGTAAGTGATTTTGAATAAGAAAATGATGTTGAATCTAAGTGTGTGCATGCTGGAAGGACAAAAACAGATTGCATGCCAGTCAGTCCCCTGTTCAGCGGTATTTCAAAATATAGGTAGAAAAGGTAGAATAACAAACTTGATTGAAATACATGTGATTTAGAATAAACGAGTACAATTTTCGTGTCTTTTCTCAAATAATTCAGACCTGAGGGATCTTGTGTCACCATAGAACTCTAAGGGCTAAGATAATAAATAAGATTCAAAAAAGAAATTAAGAAGAAACATATTTATTTGATCAAATTACCTCTGTTTGAATAAGCAGACTATATCGATGGACTTAAAACCTTATATACAGCTGTAATGTGTTGAATTTTGAACAAATATTGAACCTTAAAGTTGAATAAATTGTGCATTAAAATTTTATTACAGTCAAGCCAGAAAAGCCTTTGTGAAGGGTCACTTTGACATTTTCACTATCTCAGCTGTTAAACTTGAAAAGCCAGCATCATCATTTCAGTGAGAATTGACCTGGACACCACTATGCTGTCCTGGAAAAAGTATAGTAGGGTTACTGACCATAACCACTTGAAAGGAACCTCATGTCAAGTAATCATTTTTCAAAGGGAAGTTGATATGCATCGTATTTCTCAGATTCTAGACTGTTGAAATCTGACAAAAGAAATAATTATCTTAGGGAAAATTTAGGAATTGCTGCTTATGATTGGTCAGTTAAATTAAGGCGTACACCTTGGAAGTAATCTGAATTTTAAAGTAACAACCTTGGTCAAAATTATTTAGTCCAATTTTTCTTGCGAGAAGATAAAGTTCGGCTCCGGGGAAACCTAAAGAATAGTGCTTTCCTCATTAAAACGAGTAAGGAGAGACAGGCTGTAGTGCTGGGATGCACGATTTGTGAGAAGAAAACAGCATTAAGGTACGCAATTTTAATTTTCCCTAAATTTTCTATTTTGTTTGTTTTGTTTTATGCAAATGTGTTTGATATGACTATGATCCATACTATTTATCATTCAGTTTCATGGAAATCTGTTGATATGCTAGAGTTGTTTGCAATTTATTTTTTTGATTTTACAGTTACTAGTTCATTGATAGACTTGATGGATTGCATGCGATCCAGAATTTTCAGATGTGTAGGATTTCATAGGGTTATATGAATTAATTTCCATTGTCTGTTAGGATGATACTGATTATCGTGAGTTAATGATAATTGCATATTTATATCAGATTTTGTAATGCTTAAATAATCTTGTGGGTTAGGGATTACTGTAAGCTAGAATTTAGTAAATCTTATGCATTAGTAATCGAGCATGTATCTTATTGAGTGGAACTGACTCAGTTAGATGTCTAAGGAGTCGTATGGTAGTGTATGCAAATATATACGGCAATATGTTTATATACAAAGCTCACATGTTAATTTATGGTCAGTCGCTGTGTAGCGAGAGTGATGATATATCGAATTAGGCCAGACTTGGATGTATATTACAGGGGGTCATTTGTAACTAGAGATAATGATTGTACCTTACTCAATATACAGTCTAAATTTGTAAGGACCATTAATTGTTAAGGTCACCTTATGTCAGAATTTATGCAGTGTGGATAGCTAGTTATGCTTCTAAGTAACGAAAGTGAGAGAATTTTATATACATATAGGTGGTGATGCATATAGAGATTTAGTTGTAATCTTGTCATTGAAGGAAACAATTCTCTCTGGAAGAGACAAGGACAGACTGGAAGACGAAAGTCAGGAAAGAAATGAAGAGTTCAGAATAGAAGGATCAGAGGAAGAACAAAGTATACATGTGGATGTGGACACACAGAAACAAGACAAGAAGCGAAGCTAGGTGATGCAAATCAGGCGTGGACATTGTGCTCTTTTCACCACCCATTACCGTGATGAACAAATCCGTAATTGAACACTGCTATTAAATTCCATTAATGTAAATCTGTTGAATTGAAGTTGCCAATTTTTAGTTTATGTATAATTAAAATTTATTTTACTTGTTTAAGGGGCTTGTTTTATATTATATCTTCTCAATAGTCGCTCAGTTCGCTGTTGATGTTCTATCTATCCACTCACACCGGGCAATAACATCGAGGGAGGTCATCCTCTAGATAACGATCACCAAATCTATTAACCACCCCTCTTTTCTAAGAAGGGATTGTCACAACGGCATTATGGAATATATAAGAAATCTGGCATAGTAGTCAGCAAAGCACTGATTCAAGAAAGTGAAATTTTGGCAGAGCTCATGTTAGTGACAAATCTTAATTTGAGTTGAAGTATCCAAGAGACAGTACCTATGAGCTGTGGAAAATTGTACATAACAATAATAAATAACAGTATCTGAACCTGTTCATGCAGGCAAAACCAGCTATGCATATGCCCCTTCAGACAGCAGATTGTGGAAGGGGGCATCTCAGCACAGGACAATGTTCATACATAAATAAGGAACAGATTATGCTTAGAAACAATCAACAGATTAATGGTTCTTCAGTTAGAGGGGACATCTTATGAAGACTTTGATTTCAGTAGATCTCTACCAGTGGGAGTAGGAAGAAAGAGAGATGGATAGTTAGCTATTCATAATTATTTAGCTATGGCCGTTTCCTCCCCTCTCTCCAAATGAAAAAACTCAACATATTCTGAGAGTATAGTCCATAAAATTCCTTGTAACTCAATTGAGCTATGCAGAAAAGTTATAGAGATAAGTATAATGTTGTTGTTGGTGTTGCCTTTTTTAGGGTGAAATTTTTTTAAGAAATCAATAAATACTGTAATTAAGCTTTCATGATTAACCTTGATGATGTTACAGTACTACTGCAGTGGATGGCCAAAAAGGTGGAAACTCTGAAGGACAGTGATAAATAAAGCTCAATAAATCAGGAAGTGAGCAAATTGCCGCATATGTTTTATCATGTTGCCAAGTAGGTGTGTTTTAGAACTGTTTCAGTCCATCAGAGAGTCAGAATATTTAATTGTTTTTGATAAATTAAAGCAATAATAACTTTTGTCCACATTGGTTCTTTATATTCCTACCATCTAGTGTTGGGTTTGAATTACAAGTCACATGACCATGTTATATATTGCGTGAAAGGGCTAACACTTGTATTGAATCATAAATGTACTTGTCTTTAATTTTGTTTTGCATAATTAGAAAGAAAATTGTTCTTAACAGAAGTTTAGTTTAGTCAGAATTATTTCTGGTACATAATCAGCAACTTTCAGCCTCCTTCACTGTTGGTCACTCTTAAGGTTGTTGGTATCTATGCATGCCCCTTTGTGGCGATGACCTTTGTGATATTTAGTAGGACTGGCTGTATTTCTGGCATAAGAAGCAAATTATGTACAAAATGATTTTGGATGCAGCTACAGTTCATCCAAAATCATATAACCAAATTCTGCCAAATGTTTAGGAGAATGGTATGACCCTTAACAAGTGCTACATCTTAGCAAATAAACAAAATTTCAACATATGAATACATTAAAAACAATCCTTATTGATTCCTGTATAGTGCTTGATTTGTGTGGCTCTACTGGTGGTAGATCAGAAGTGATGGGATTAATGCCTGCCATCCATCATTTGTCCATCCATCAGCACAAGTTTTTTTATCAATAATCTTCATAAACTACATGTAGGATTTCCATGAAATATTAAACACACATTCATCCCATGATCTAGTTGATCCTAAATCACAATGGTACTGTTTGAACATCCAATATCATTACTGCAGCACCATCTTAAAATTCTAATTATTATTACTTCTGATGAGTGGATGGTCATATCAAGAAAGAGTTTTCAGTAAAAGACTTGTAATAATGCTTATAATTGATTCTAAATGAGTATGGTGCTGATCTGGCATCCAGTACAGACACCATGGCAGCTATGAACAAGTTTTTTATCGCTGCTTCAGAAAGAAAATTCATCAACATGAGGTTTTCACGAGAAATTTCTTGTGATGTCTGGTTGGTCTTAAATGAAAATGGTACCAATAAGACATCCAGTATGGTGAATACAGTGACCATTTTGAAACTATTGTTATTGCAACTTCTTTTGAATCAATGATCACATCAGCATTTAGTTTTCACTAAAAGTTTTCTTGTGTTGTCTAGTTGGTCCTAAATGAAGATGGTGCTTATATGACATCCTTTATGGCCACCTCAGTAATCATCTTGAAAATCGTTTTATTGCTATTCCTCCTGAATATAAAGTCATATCAATATGGGGTTTTACTGGCAGATTTATTATGGTTTGTCTTGAATGAAAATTTTGCTGATCTGAAAGCCAATATGGCTCCCACAGTGACTGTCTTGAAAATCTTGTTATCAGCATGCATAGAACTAAAGTCATGTTGACATTGGGTTTTCACCAGAACACTTCTAGTGATGTGTAGTTGGTGAACAATAAACATAGTTCTGATTGGATACACAGTATGGCTGCCAAAGCAGCCAATTTGAAAATCATGTTATAATTTTCCATTATTTCCACTTAAGTTTTAGCTGAAAAGTTCTAAGTTTTAACTTCCTACAGATATCTGTATTTTGTGTAGAAATAATTTTGCAGAAAAGTAGAATTGTTTCTGTAGGACAACCCACTTGTATGGAAATCTTCAAAATATTGCAAATTTCCATGGAGGTCAATGGATTCCCCAGATTTCCACAGAAAATGTTTTTATATCAGTTTGTCATCTGTCCCATCAAAGGAAAATTAGAACCTTATTTTAATAATGATTTTTCTGGCATCTGTGAATGCTGCATGTCTCTTACTTGACTAAATGGAATAAAACTGCATTTAAAGCAAATTTCTGATTTAAAACCCAATGGAATAAATGTTCTGCATTTATGAATTTTACATTTCAAAATTTTGGGTTTAATATTTTTAAGTTTTGTATGCAGCAGTTTTCATCATTTTCTAATATAATATAAGAAAGCAGCCACACATGGCTATTTTTCTTCAAAAGAAAAAGTTCACATGAATCACAGAATAAGGGATATTTAAAAATAATAGATAATTTTGTTGAAGCCTAAAGTTAATTCCATGGGTAATTTCCCAGACCTTTCTGAAGTAACTCTATTTTGTTATGTAACCAAAACAAATGTGCTGTATGTAATCAAAAGTCATGTGCCTAAAGTTTACAGACTATATCATGAAATGGAGATATACTTCCAGGGAAGAGTCATTCTGACAAACTCAGACACTTATTTATAGCATTACATTGCTAAAACATAAATACTATAAATTCTCATATATCCATTGTAATATAACATGTTTATGGAGTTGAAAGGATTTAACTTGTGATGGTAAATCAGTTAGATGTAGAATCAGGTCCAGCTGATTTGTCCACCCCTATGAATGATGATATGGTTAGTCCATGCCCTGCCAAATTAATTGGTTCTATTTGTATTGTTGGAGAAAGAAAAACAAAGCGACTCTCTTTAACATTTTATGGCAAGTGGAATATTCATTAGCAAATAATTGAGAACTACAAATCAGTCACTTCTAACAGTTTAAACTGCAAAAATAAGCTGAAATCAGATCTTAAAAGTAGGCCAGGTTTTGTCTTATATGGTAGCATCAGTGATTTAAATGTCCCACTCTGATTAAATGTATGCATATTATAGGATCCAATGGATGTTCAAATGGAAATGGGAATTGCAGCCACTTTTGTTTCCCAGGATCTGGTGATTCTAAACTATGTGCTTGCCCTGATGACATGATCCTCCTGCCTGATGATCACACTTGTGGAATCTGTGAGTTATCTGTTGCTGTACAGTTACCTAATTTTAATTGTACAGTCAACCTTCAGTCATTCTGACAATATCCAACATATGAGTGTGTTTGATCCATATGACAGCACATTAAGGAACTGGAGTTTAAAAGGAAATTTGGATTGATGCAATAAAAATAAGATTTTATGAAAAATATTTTATAGAGTTCAATTTTTTTGTTGGTCCCTGTTTTAAAGTTATACTATAATAATTTTATCAGTTTGTAATTAGAATTGCCTGTGTCTTATTAAAACTTACACTTGCACTTTATATATATATATATATATATATATAGAGAGAGAGAGAGAGAGAGAGAGAGAGAGAGAGAGAGAGAGAGAGAGATGCTTTTTAAAAAATGTCCACATAAAATAAAATCCATTTTGAAGAATTTTGTCATTAAATTGACTTTACATTTGATATTTATCTTTATCAGTGGTCCCAAGTACAGAAGATGATTGAAAGGAAATGCCACTGAGAAACTTGAGTGGTCTTTTTATTATTTTTCAGGTCAAGGATGTTCAACAGAAACTACTGTTGTGTCTCATATTACAACCACAAGGACAACATTACCAAGTACATTTGATATTGGATAATATTCAGAATTTTTAGAAACCATTATTTCTCTCTCTCTCTCTCTCTCTCTCTCTCTCTCTCTCTCTCTCTCTCTATATATATATATATATATATATACACACACACACACACATGCACACAAATCATATGGTCAATAACAATCTTTTTATTGATTGGTTACGATAAATACAGTAATCTGACAATGAACAGTACACAGCTAGTTTTTGAACAGCCTGAGTGCTTTTGATTTGCGTTGAGTCTTTCCAAAACAGATACAAGGTAAACAATAAATACAAAAATGTTTTGAAAGTACAAAATTTTACATAACTGTATTTTGTGGAATTAAATCTTTAAAATTGTTTGATGTGTGTTTGATGCTTTTTCTAGTTGGCTTTACCTTGACTGATGATGTTGTAAACTAGTTAGTATTAACTTACCAAGGAGGATCGATATTACAGTCTGTTTTTATTATAAAGTTGTTTGACTAGTTAAGAACTAGTCTAACATTGTTCATTGTCTGTTTACATATACACACCATCTCAATAAAAGTTTCTACAACAGGGTCCATAAACATCTCCCACAGCATAGGTGAGGGTGAAACAAATTTTGGTTAACAGTTAGGTAAAAGAAGGGTGGTGTGCTTGCACTTTTGTTTATATGTGAGAATTGTGATCTCCATTCTCCATTGCAAATGCATTTTTTCATGGCTTTTAATATTTATTGATATTAACTCTGAAGATGTGAGTTAATATTAATAAATTGATGAGACACTTTTAGCATAAATTAAGTTAACATGCAGTATGCACAATTGCATATCTCTGTTAAACTGGATCACTAAGCCAAGCAGGTATATGGTATGCCAATATGTTGGCATATGTTAACAGTTACCTATCATCTGTCAGCATCTGTTGTTTTAGCTTTATCTCTAAAGCCATGCAACCAATTGACGCCTAATTTGGCAGAAAGTATCCTGTTATGATGAGCATTCAGATTTATACAGATGATACTGTTCTGCCTTTAAATATGGCCACTGTTATTAAAAATGGAAAAATAACACCTTACAATCACTTCTCAAAAACCACTGAACTGATTTCATCAAATTTCATAGAAACCATTATGGTATAAAGGGCTTTTCTATCTTTAAATATCATGTAAATTTTCCATCCAGTACCGTAATGACTGTAAGTCTTGGGACACACTAAATTATTTTTAAAGGTAATTTATTTATGACCTGTAAGCATTGGGACACAAAATTAAAGTAATTTGTTTCATGTACTATAAAGTCTTGGGACACCTTCAACATTTTTTGCTATTAATCAATCATTGTATTTTCTCAGTCATAACAACATTTAAGAATAAATGACTGTAGTTAAGGGACTGTCATCATGAATTATTACATGGGAATGTTATAAATTGATATAATTTGTTTGAAAAGTTAATGAATATATTTAAATTTCCTCAGTTTCCTAATTATTTCAACCCAATTCAAATGTGTATAATTTGATCGATGACAAGAGTTGTGCATTAGCTGGTTGCTGTAAGCATTTTGCAATGGTAACTTATCCTTTTTGTCTTCAGTTTATTTCTGTTTGTTTAAGCATTATTGCATTAGAATATTATGTTAATGCACTAGTAATTACATTTTTATTTTATCTTGGAAATGTAACTACCTAACGCTTTCAAACTGTGCTCCAAGTTATGACAAGAACAAACAACAGTAGTATTTGCTTCAAGGCATGCATTTAGTTTGCATGTTTATATCATGGCGTCACATCATGTACATTGAAGATTTTGACTTGCACTAAATGAAGTACATCCCCTGGATTTGAATTATAGGCACAGTTGCGCTAAACTTAAATAACACATCCAGAATACAATAAAGCAGTTTCAGATATAATGCTTTGAAAATAATTGTAATACTTTAAACACTCAGATGTAGTTTGCTTTGATGTAAGCGACCATAAATAAGTACCTGTTTACTCAGCTATGGTAATTGTGCTATTCAATCAAGCAAGTGTTCATATCTTTATTGATTGACAATAAAAGTCCATGGTTAGTGTGCCAATTTAATTCTGGGGGGAAAAAAATTTTGAATAATGCATGGCATCTCATCCTACTCAACCTACTTTAGGTTTTACAACAGTTAATTTGTGTGGATTAATGTTGTAGAACAAAAGGTTACCAGTATTGCTGCCAGACAAAAATCCCTCGTTTCCCAAGCCAGTTTCATGGTTCAGACAGTTACCTTTTCAGAAAACGAAGACAAATCTGCCAATTATAAATAAAAGGAAATGCCAAGACAACCAGCTGTCCAAAATCAAAGGTGGAATGAATACTGTGTTGAAAGCTATGAATCTGTGTTACAGTAAGCCAAAACACAAAACTAAAGCTACGTGATTACTGTATGCTGGTTATGCGACTTGTCTAATTAATGATGTGTGCCATTTTATGTGATTTACCTCACATTGTTGGATTGCTTATATGTCTGCAGAATGGTAACTCTTGAGTGTGTGAAGGAAAATAAATTAAATAGCAATTGACTTTTCTTGTTAAATGTGATTTGGAAGAATGAGATTGGGTAAAAATGATGAATAATGCAGAATCTGCTTTTAGTATTTTGGAGAATAAAGGATATACAATTTGCGTTGTGTAAGTACAGTTCTGTACACTATATATAGTACCAGTTGCCCGGTAAATTCTAACTGCCTTGTGAATTATTATAGTTTTCTTTACCTTTATTTGATTTCATGTTGGAAAAATCGGAAGATATGCACATGCAGAATGATGACATAGAAACAATCGTAGTAGTTTATAACAGTTGATTGACGTAGTAAATGAACAAGAGCTGGACACTGCTGTGTGCAGTATGGTGATCTTGCCTATTTTGTCTGGACTTTTTGTGGGATACCAAAAATGCATAAAATGGTTGGGACATGAAAAAATATTTTTCATGTCACAAGACTTAATGCCATTATGATAGTAACATTGTTATAAAAAAAACCCAGAAAAACTTCAGATGATTTCTCAAATCGAATGGGCAGAATTTTACCAAATCTTAGACACTATCCTACAATGTTATGTTTTCAAATTGATGCTAATAATGCTGTCATCTAATATGACTGCTCTTACTGACAATATTATAAGCTTGTTTTGACTTCTGAAAAGCATCCTATCATTGAAGGCCTATACAATTTGTACAGACGATGCTAAAAGCCATGCATCTCGATGTGTATATTCATTGTGGCAGGTTCTGCATGTTGCAGATAAATGGAGATCATAACAAGCCATTTACCTGATTGCTGTGTATTTGAATATGCTATGGCAGAGCAGGCAAGACATTGCATTCTGCAAAATTTTTGTTGTTGTTAAACTTTTTTAGCTTGCAGAATGAAAGCTCTTTTCTTTCCTGTTGCAGACTTATCAACCACCACATCACAACCAACACCAGGTAAGCTTTATGACTTTTTGTTGACATAACATTTATATTTACTGTGCAACTTGAATTGATGTTACTGCATTTTCATATTTACATTGATATTATCTTGATCTATTTGAGACTGGGTTCACTAAACAATGAAAATTTGTGGTCTCATTTGACTAAAGTCTCTTTAGCTTTAACTCATTAACCCCTGGAGGTTTTTGTCTTTTTCACCTGAAATGCGAGTAGGAAACCCATTTTGGGGACTGTTTCTGAATACATCCTAATACATCGACCTCCAAGACATTTTAGGTTAACCTAATGCCCAGTTGTGTTAGAAACATCGTTTTTCATTGGCTATTTCGCCTGAGCATAAGCAGAAGGGTAAAAGTTGGACTTGGATCTCAGGCCAAAAAGTCTAAAATCTGGACACAAAATTGGATTCCGACCTCGGGTGAATTTCGACTGGAAAAAACTCGGGTCCAAAAAGTTACGCTTTTCCCTCTGTATTTTGTAGTGCAACTAGAACATCCATATTATTTGGTATCATCGTAAAGCTACATCTGTCTACCTTTCTATAATACCACCCACTTTATTGTGTCATACATGACCTTGACGCTACAGAGCTCAGAAGTAGGCTACCACCTCCTGCCACGTAAATGCGGCGCCAGGGGTTAATGAGTTAACGCATATTTTAGTCTGTTTTGTTATTAACTTGCAGGTATATTTTCTCCACAAACCAATTTTTAACTAATATGATGAAGTTCATAACTTTGTAAAACAAATGGCTTACCACAAAAATCCACCCAGATCATCCTGTTAAGATGAAAATTTTTTTTTACATGCATCCCATGGCAAGCTTCTTGTCACTGCGTTGAAAATAGTTGCTTGTCTTTACTGTACCTGCTTTACCACCTGTCCAGATAACATTGATTTATTTTTCTTGTTATATTTGTTTTGTTTTTTTCAGGAGGTTTTTCCCCTTATATTACATCCATTGATGCCAGAAGCAATGGCACACATGCAAATATTACTTGCATTGCCAGCGGATACCCTAACCCCAATATTGCATACTATATTTCTAATGGATCAAGATTTGTTGATGGAAACGTCACAGGTCATACTATCGTGGGTAACAGCATGATTGTGAGGTACAACTACACCCAGTCCGGCTATTATTGCATGGCTAGAAATGCATTTGGATATGACTATTATCATTTCAGCAGTAAGTGATTCATTTCAGGCTAGATGCAGATTATTCCTTAATAAGTGATTCAATTTAGGCTAATTACAGCAGATCATTCTGCAGTAAGTAATTAATTTCAGACTAATTGCTACAGATCATTCTACAGTAGGTGATTCATATCAGGCTAACTACAGACCATTCTGCAGTTAGCAGTTCATTTCAGGCTAACATCATGTTATTCTAAAGTTAATAGTACCTTTTCAGGCAGTGATCTTTTGGTGTTGAATGGTTTGTGAAATAGCCATAAAAGCAGTGTATAATTATTTTAAAGTTCAAATACAGTAATAATAAAAATATATTACTGGCAAGGCATGTCTTATTTCACAATTTTTATGTGAAGATTGAAGAAAAAGAATAGGTAAGCTATGCAAAATATGACTATGTTACTATTGGTTCTATTCAGCCAAAGAAATTTCCAGAAATAATGGCATTAAAATATGGGGGTTACTGATTTGCTGATGCAGTTTTTTAAAATCCCACTGTTTTGTACCAAAATGAGTATACAACTTAGAATGCAATAAAACCTATAGATTCCCCCTTTTATAAGCTGGTATCAAAGATAAAGACATGTTTGATGACAAATTAAGACTGTTATGAAAAAATGTACAGGTCATCTGATATTCATACATTTTAAAGTCAAAATGTCCACTTATTTGTTAAGCTGACTTTATTGAGATGCGAGACATGGAAGTCACTTTTTTGATTATGGTGACAGTAGCATAAACAGTTTGCTAAAGTCTTGATTAAAGTGATTAGGCAGTGCTTTCATCATGGGCTCGATATGTTTGTTTTTATATTAATGGCAGATAGAAGGAGAAATATGCACATGTTTCTGAATATAAACATTCACACTGACACAAGACTGCTTGTTCTCCTGTCTAATGGTAAGGATGGAAAACATTGTGAAATCAAAAAGATAAAAAAATTCTGATGAAATAACTTGGACATCTGATTAAAATTTACCTCTTCAACATAACGGAAATCTGAAATGGGCTGATATAATGTTATTTACTGCTAACCTTTAAGTTCACCAATAAAAGTTTAGAAGTAACTTTTCTCCTAGAAGTCATGCTAGGAGTGAGATGTTTGTTTAGAAGTGACTATTGCTGTCCAAATTTGACTGAATAAAGCAGGGGCCCTGGGTGGCCAAGTAATTACTGACATATCACCTCTGTCCATGTGGGTTCATGTCTCAGCTTGGCCAATGAGGTTATTTGAGAAAGCTTGCCAGTAGCTTATGATGGGTCATTGGTTCTTCCTGGGGTTTATATACTGGCTGCCGTGTATAGCCTATCATGGGTTAAATTACTGGTGTTAAAACCCACAAAACCAAACCAACCAAACCCCAAAGACGGGCTTGTGAATAATGAGGAATATGTGGGTATTGCTTCATATGCACTCCTGTGTTCAGCATAGTACTTGCACCTAATAATTCAATTGTTTGTTAAATTTCAGGAGTTTAAAGTTCTTTGTAAAAATTACACTCTGATTGAGATGTGGATGTTAGTGTGTCATTTTGATGCAATGTTTGATTATAAGAAGGGATAGGCACTTACAAAACCTTTAGTTGCAGGTATTAGTTTACTATTGTACATGCTTGCTGACTGACTCACTAATTTACCTGCTTTCTTACTTCATCCTGTATTTATTTACAGATTTATTTACATATGTGAATTATAATTTTCCTCTTGCAGAGCCTGGAATACCAACACTATGGACATCAGATATAACATCCGCATCTGTGATGCTGCATGTGATTCCACCACCTAGTACTGGAAACTTACCACTCATCTCATACATCATACAGAACTTCTTTAACTCAGATTGGAGAATAGTTGCCATTTTCCTTGCAAACATAACAAGTTACAATGTGACTGGACTAACACCAAATTCTACAAACAATTTTGTGGTGGCAGCCAGTAATGCATTAGGTTATGGAAACTATTCTAACCATCTTGTTGTCACTTTAGGTAAGGGACAATAGTGTCATTTGATTTTCTTTCTTTTTATTTTAAAGTTGCAATTGTCCTGTTGATTGCAAAACCTCTCCAGCCTTCCAATAGACTTGGTGTAAACTTAGGTAATATCTGCATTTAGTTCAGTTTCTCTGATAATAATGCCAGAAAAATCATGTCGTTTGTTAAGTGGAAATGTCTGAAGTATAGCAAAATGAATATCACACCTCTCAAATGATAGTAAGTGACTGTGACCTATATTTCATGCTTCAGGGATTTATATTGTTTTGTGTTTAGCTCAGCCTCTTAGACATAATAGATTTACCTTTCCAAATTACTAGAAAACCATGTATATCATTCTTTTATGATCTGCTTGAAAAGATACTATCTGTTCTCTGAAAATGAATATGCATTTACCTCTTACTTAACTCATACATTTCTAAGGCTTGCTTTAAATAGATATCTTTCTGAAAGCAGAAATATTAGTTGTGGAATACCAGAAAGTTTTGTTGATGGACATCAGATATTCATCTTGTTAATCAACAGCTTGTCCCTGAAGATAGCAAATATGATTTCTTCCAATGTCATCTGTTCATTTGACACTACACAATAATATTCATGTGGAACCAAACCTCGACTTGAAAATGACCTACTAAATGTTGTACAGGCTTGAATTATTTTTTAAAGAAAATAGTATGATTCTCAATACAGAAAGAGACCCAAAAGTTTTTTTGTAATAATACAGTAATAAAAGGCAAATATTTTAATAACAAACTCATAATGCTCCATGTCAGTTTGTACCCCAAAATTACTTCTAATGGTAATTTAAGTGGTGTATTTGTGAATGAAAATAAACCATGTCTGTTAACATTAATAACATATGCAGTTTGGCATATGATAGTTTTGAGTGAATACAAATAGACTTGAAAATATCCTACACTAATTTATGCTCTTTCAGAAATTAAGGTTAATTAGAAATTTTATGCAATTTTTCAGACCAGAGATTAACAACTATGACTTCAGGATCAAGTAGGTATAATTGTGACATATTGATAAGGTACTTTTGTAGATTGATAGATCAAGCTATATTTTTTGCTCTAATGGTCATAAACCAGAAGAACTTACGCTATAACCTGTTGTCCACCAGTCACCTGTGTGCTGGCATTCATCTTTCATTACTATTTCTTCTATACTGATTCAAGAATTGATATGAAACTTTACATACATACATTCATTCCAAAGTCAAGTTGGTTCAAAACAAAAATGGTGCTGTTAGGGCATATAATTGTGACTTAATGATAAGGTACTTTTGGCTGCCAATGTGGTCATCTAAACAATTTTTGTATTGCTACACTTTCAAACTAGTCATCAAATTTGTATTTTCTGTGAAAGATATTTGGTGATGCCTAGTTCATTCTATATGAAAACAGTGCCAGTCTAAAATACAGTACGGCCACCATAGTGGCCATCTAGAGAATTTTTGTTTTTACCACTCCTCTTGAAGGAATGGGTCATACAGATATGCACATTTTACTGAATTATTTGTCAATATATATATATATATATATATATATATATATATGTAGTTGGTCTTAAGTGACCACCCAAAATTAGAAATTTCTTCTAGAAGTTACCATTTTTAAAAGAATGGCCATCTTAGCATCTAGAAAAACAGAATAGCCAAAACCCATTTCTGTCTATATTCTTATATAAAAATGATGCTGATGTAACCTACCAAATGGCTTCCTAAAATCTTGTTATGGCTACTTCTCAAGAATGGATGATCTTGTTCAGGATTTTCACTGAAATACTATTACAGCAAAATATAGGTGTTCCTGAATGTGCAAATCTGATATTCATGAGATAACTGACATTTGCCATCTTAATGCAAGTACTGAACTATTGTACCTTTTCCCATGATGCACATCGCCCATTAATCTGGTTCCCTGCTTTATATGATCCTGCTATGCACACTGCTGCACAGATAATATATCAGGAGACACATATTTAACTAGTTCTCAGACTGTAATATTGGTTTGCTGTTTTGTTCTGGTACCGGCAGATATTATCAGGTGTTTTAAAAATTGGGTCAAATCAAAGGTCAATGCTTGCATTCTCATATTTCACTGAACAGATAAACTCAGTGACTTGCATATATACATGTGAATTTTCACCCAATTTTGTATTTAGTTGCAAGCCATTGAACAAGTTGATAGTCAACACACTGATGATAATATTAAGTCAAAGGTCTTGACTTCATTTTTGAACTGTATTTGCTTGTGAACATGATGAAACAAACAAGAAGAAATATATTTGTATCAAATCCACATTGAGGATATATCTGGTTTAATACATGTACCTGGATGCCAGTTAACTGTATTTTTGCTTCTTGTTCAAAACATGTACAGTTAATTATTGATTTAATCAGTTGTCAGTGATTTTCGATGTATAATGTTAAATTCAAAGTCAGAGCCCAAGACAAATAATTTTGTACTGCACTTACAGGTATCTTGTGAATATGTTAACAAAGACATTTGAGAGAAAACTTTTGTTACCAAATTTGTTATGTTGGAGTTTCTCAAGAATATCAAATACATATTTATTTTTCAGGCAAGAGATATTAATTTTTTGATTTGCCTGTGTATGGTATCACTTATTCAATGTTAAGAGTACCCTCAATTATGATTTGTGTCTGTATTAAAGATTTTGAAGGTCGTACAGCTTATACATCAGTTGCTGTATTGAATTGGAACCTTGATATGGCATTATTATTCATCTAAAGTTTGTACATTTATATGCTGGGATTTTCTGTGTGGCTTGCCTCATCATAATGTTCTTCATGAAACATTTGTGTTTATACAGTCTAGAACATATAGAAAGAAATGAATGTTTCCTTAGCCAACTTAGTCATAAGGCTAAAATAGCTTTTAACATGGCCCTGTGTACATCATCCATTTTGTGTCATCAATAAACTTTTACTATTTTAGATATATTCTCAATAGGCACAGGACCAATTTAAACCACCTTTTGCAGAGAACATTCAGGTATGGTTGAGATGAGTGCAGATTAATGAGATGATCTTGCATCTGATTGGGCTGAGCCTGTTGCCTCTCTGGAAGCCATCTTTCTGATCCAGGTTTGATCAGACTTTAAATATAGGATTATATTATTAAGATCTTGGACATGTTTCATAATGAACAAGATCTATATTTTTATTCCTATGAATGGAATTGATTTGACAACCAATATGATTGTGTTACTAAAATTAGAAAAGACATGATATGACTTCCACAAAACAACTTAACAGAAGTTATCCAACTTTGACAAAATACATTCTAACATAAGGAACTCTCAGATTTGTACAGGTTTTGTCAATGGTTAGTTAGGGTGTATTGATTGTATTGATACTGATAACTGCAGACAAAATGAGGTTGTTGCAACAATTTACTCGACTGTATTTTCTAATATGCAAAAATGGAGCAGGCAAGATATTGTATTTTGTAAAATTATTGTTGTTTGCCTCCTTTAAGATGCAGAATGAATGTTTTTTCTTTTGTGTTGCAGATATTTCAACCACAACATCAAGAACAACACCAGGTATGTTTTAAGATTTTATGTTGGCATTAAATTTATGTTTAATTGCAACTTGAATTGATACTACATTAATTTTGCATTATTATATTAAAATATCATCCTTATCTACTTCTGACTTTGTTCACATCCGAGATAATGAAATTATTTTGAACAATAAAATTTCTTCTTTATGTGTTTACATTACACTACTCTTTGCAAGGAATTTTGACCCATATCTGTCAATACATAATGTGCTCTAGATAAATAAGGGTTTAGTTTTGGTTTGGTTTGGTGTTTTACATCACAGCAACACAAGTAGGTTATTTAGTGCAGAGGTTATTGGAGTAAAGTGCTTTGCCCAAGGACACAAATTAGCCAATTAAGGCTGATCCAGTGGTAGGATTTGAACCCACATCCTTTCTGTTGTGAGTTCAGAATGTAAACCACTGTACCAGGACAGCTCCTGGTAAACAAGGGTCATTGCTGGAAATCACAAACAGAAGGAATGGCATAGAATCAATCTTGTTTAATGTAAGACATCTAAAATGTGCGGATGAAAGGTTTTAATAATGGAATCTTATATGACTTTTCCCTACCATTTCAAATGGATTGAAAAGCATTGGAATTTCTAATGGGGTGCAGTATTTTAAAAATAATAATAATAACAATAATAATAATATTATTATTATTATTATTCTCTAGGATGAACATCATTATTGATATCTTTGGTAATAGTTACAGGTGACACCTGTGAGATGCAGGGATATTTATCCTGCTTTAGTGGTAATCAGTGCTACAGTGGATTCCAACGATGTAATGGATATTTTGACTGCAGAGATCAGTCTGATGAGTGGGATTGTATGTATTTTCTTTTCTTTTGCTGAAAAATACAATATGTAATTTTAAGTTCATGCAAATCTGTTTACATCATGCCTTGTGATCACTTACTGATTTATTGAATGGAATTTAAGTGTGAATTATAGTGATGAAAATACTTGATTTTTGGTGACACCACAATTTCATATAATATACCAATGAATCAACTTTTTAAATAATATTTTCAAGAAGAATATGACTTTCAGAAATGATATATTTTATAATGCTAATGATTTTGTAAGGGTCATGATACTGTTTCACACAATTTGCCATCCCCAAAGTTTGGCTGATAAAACCGCACAGCACCAGTCAGATCACCAAATATTGTGAATTTAATTATCAATGTTATCATTCTTATTGGTTTTACCTAAAATGGAATTTTGTTCTGTGTAAACTCTTGGATATGCTGCTGTCAGAAAAGGGATCCAAATTTTACTTTGTTTTGGTCATTCCCTTTGGGGTTTAGTTTTTTCTTGTGGGAGTGTCTTTAAATCTGTGGTTTGTATCAGTGGTAAACTCCACAAAACTGAATTCCCCACAGACGCAAGTGAATTGAAAGTGGAATGTACTGGGAATATCTTTCCTTTGAATTGTTTCATTGGGCATTGTTTTAACTTTGCCTACTTCCCTGTACAAATGCATCAGTCAACACATACATATTTACATAAGTCTATAAATTTATATACCTTTGCAAATTGTTTAATCTGAAGTTAAGTGCACAAATATGTAAATTGGCATGATGTGAAAATGAGCATGATAGTAACATAGGTTGTTTAGTCTGTAAAAGGCAACTAGCATAAAACTATGTAGCTGTGGAAACAATGCGTAACAATAAATACTGTATTATGTATATTTTCTCATGCAGCTTTCATTAATACATGTGTATTTTTTCAAATATAGGAAGAGTACTCATTATAATCTTCATCTTATAACTAAATTTAAATTTGTTTCCATGCTGCTAATAAGATACATAGATTTCTTTGCAAAATGTAAAAGAACAAATAAAAAAATGTTATGGATATGGTTTGAAATGAAATTTGGATACTAAAATGGTACAGACAGTATATGAATATATTTTGTTTTCAGGTCATACAACAATCCCAACAACAATGTCTACAACCACAGGTAAAGATTTTAAGTTTTTATATTCAAAGTGCTCATGGTTATAAGTATATTACAATCAAACATAATTGGTCTATATAGCAAGTTCTATTAATCTTACATCATTTGATTCACAGATGATAATAATATTTTAATTTCTTTGGTCAGCAATTGTATTTCATTTGGTGTTGGTAATAATATTGTTAATAATATTAGTGATATTAATCTTCCACACGTTTCATATCTGTATTGAAACTTTTAATATTTTATGGTGTCATGAAAAGGAGTAGTTTTGCTAATATTGAAAAAAAAATGTTTCAGTGATGATTGAAATTTATTTTACAACCCCAAACTTAAAAATGTTCTTATATAATGAATTGATTGCTCCTTCATGTAGACGATTGACAAAGCTTACATCAGAATATATTTGATAGTAAATTGGATTGAACATTTGTTAGAAATATAGTTCTTTTATTCAAACATGAATGACAAGATACACAAATGTAAGACATTTTCTAAAATATGCAGATGAAAGGCTTTCATAATTGAATCATACATGACTTTTCCCCCTACCATTTCAAATGGATTGAAAAGCATTGTAATTTCTAATGGGGTGCATTATAGTATATTATTATTATTGTTATTAGTCTCCTCTAGCATGAACATCATTATTGATGTCTTATTATTATTATTATTATTATTATTCGCTAGCATGAACATTATTATTGATATCTTTGGTAATAGTTACAGGTGACACCTGTGAGATGCTGGGATATTTATCCTGCTTTAGTGGTAATCAGTGCTACAGTGGAATCCAACAATGTAATGGATATTTTGACTGCAGAGATCAGTCTGATGAGTGGGATTGTATGTATTTTCTTTTGCTGAAAAATACACTATATAATTAAAAGTTCAGTTGCAAATAATATTGTTTAAAAGAATATGACTCTCAGAATTTACATATTTTATAATGCTAATGATTTTGTAAGGGTCATGATACTTTTTGACATGATTTGACATCCCCAAAGTTTGGATGATAAAACTGCATGTCACCAGTCAGATCACGAAATATTGTGAATTTGTTTATTATCAATATTATCATTCATATTGGTTTTACCAAAAATGGAATTTTGTTCTGTGTAAACTCCTGGATATGCTGCTGTGAGAAAAGGGATCCAAATTTTACTTTGTTTTGGTCATGCCTTTTGGGGTTTTTGTTTGTTTGCTTGATTGTTTGTTTGTTGGGGTTTTTAAATCTGGTTTAATTGTATCAGTGACAAAATCCACAAAACTGAATTTCCCACAAATACAAGTGAATTGAAAGTGGAAGGTACTGGGAATGTTATCTTTCCTCTGAATTGTTTTAGACTGCCTCATGTACAAACCCACTTCAACCAGTAGACTACTCCAAACATTATCAATCTAGCAGATTAATTCTGAATTGATAAATGTAGTGCACACACAAATATATGAAAGATCAGACCTGATTATCAGTGGCTTTAAGAATGCTAGACTTGCTTAATTCAATAGCATTATTATATATCTGACAGATACTGGTGTGTAGCAACAGGATTGTTTGACATGTTATTGATTCAGTGTTTTTTGTTTCTTTCCCCAGTAATTATTGTATATAGCAAGTGTTTCATTATTAATTGTGCCTCAGTCATTGGTTCTTTTATATTAGTCATGTTGTTCATTGAGATTAAGGATACATGGATAAAACTGAGACATGCTTTCATGAGGATTGAACTTTTTCTTCACCAGTTTTAAGAATTTGGTGGATGAAGTAAAGATGATGTTGCTTTCACTCTGGAAACTTTAAGTTGCATCTGAATATTTAACAGTTTTGGGGAGGGTTTTATGTAAGAATATGTATTATATATGTTTTTCTGGTATCAGCATTTGCCAAATCCCTTGGGTATGTTGAAACCCTTACCTGATAAGCCCAAATGGTGAGGGTTTCAACACACTTAATTGATTAAATGTTGATACAAATAAAGACCACCCAAACAATATCCCAATATTGACTTGCTCTGGTAATAGATAAGTGGTGTTGGGAATTCCTTGTTGCAGCTAACACTGGTAATGCAGCTACCATAAAAATTCAAGGAGACTGAATATTTTTGTTAATATTGAGCAATGATTTCTTTTCAGGTAACAGTACATGGACAACAACAGTATCTACAACTGTCAGCCCAGGTAAAGAATTAAATCTTTTATACATAAATCCATCTAGAACAAATCTTTCATAAACTGGACACTATTGGGACCATTTACACAATATAAAATAGATGGAATGATGGACAAGTGGATCATAACTGAAATCACCAATTCACCCGACGCTCATGTCAGACTGACTGACAGATTGCTGTGTATATGATACATTATAGCATAAGAAGACTAATAGAGAAGTAATTTCAACTCTTTAATAACATCTGTTTAGCATTATAAAACAGTACATAAGTATACATCTTTGGCATTCCTTGGGTCTCACCCTCTGCTGCATGAGGTTAATGTGGTAAGATGGACGACAAGCATGCAGTATCTATGAGGCGGAATTGCCAGTATGACTGATGTCAGGGCCGAATAGCCAACATGCACTACCTATGAGGCGGAATCGCCAGTATGACTGAAGCCCTATCTATGAGGCAGAATCACCAGTATGACTGATGTCAGGGCCGAATGGCCAACATGCCCTATCTATGAGGCGGAATTGCCATTATGACTGATGTCAAGGCAGAATTGCCAATGTTTTGACTGACTGACATAACTGTTAAGGCAGAATTGCCGCTGTATTGAGGCAGAGTCGCCATAACTTGTTATTTCTGTAAGTC
The DNA here is from genome assembly GCA_016617855.1 of Megalonaias nervosa. NCBI lineage: Eukaryota > Metazoa > Mollusca > Bivalvia > Unionida > Unionidae > Megalonaias > Megalonaias nervosa. The sequence goes on from JAECUM010010683.1 coordinate 99,714, forward strand.
GAGTGGATTGGGGACAGAATGCCCGATGATGCAATAGCGGTGAATACCACTTGGAGAAGATACGGCAAGAGTAGCCTGTTAGTATGAGGGGTCTGGTTGCCACCTCCAGAGATAGTGGAATTAGTATGCAGGTGGGAGGTTAATTAGAAGAGCTGCAGGTGAAGGGTGAGCCACATGTAACAGAGCTGCAGGCAGCAGTTGGGGTGGTGGAGGATATGAGACAAACTGTCCACTCTCAATGCTGATCACTTGTAAAGTGAATGACTGCTGTCAGCTATCACAGCAGACCCTTGTCTCTGATTGGCTGAGCCAATCTAACTAGTGTGCATGGCCACTGAACTGGCCTTGAACTGACCCACATAATGAGCTTTGTCTGGAATCTATTCTTTGTGTAAACATCATTTAATTACATTAAACACCTATTTACACAATATAAAATAGATGGAATGATGGACAGGTGGATCATAACTGAAATTACCAATTTACCCGACACTCATGTCGAACTGACTGACAGATTATCTGCATATATGATACATTATAGCATAAGAAGACTAATAGAGAAGTAATTTCAACTCTTTAATAACAACTTTTTAGCATTATAAAACAGTACATAAGTATACATCTTTGGCATTCCTTGGGTCTCACCCTCTGCTGCATGAGGTTAATGTGGTAAGATGGAAGACAAGCATGCAGTATCTATGAGGCAGAATCACCAGTATGACTGACGTCAGGGCCGAATAGCCAACATGCACTACCTATGAGGTGGAATTGCCAGTATGACTGAAGCCCTATCTATGAGGCAGAATCGCCAGTATGACTGATGTCAGGGCCAAATGGCCAACATGCCCTATCTATGAGGCGGAATCGCCAGTATGGCTGATGTAAAGGCAGAATTGCCAATGTTTTGACTGACTGACATAACTGTTAAGGCAGAAATGCCACTGTATTGAGGCAGATTCACCATAACTTGTTATGTCTGTAAGTCGAGTGGATTGGGGACAGAATGCCCAAACGACGCTGCATGCTGAAAATGGAACTGCAGTAGTATGCAGCGGAGAGCCCCAAGGAACGGATATATATGGACAAGAAGTACCTGCAGTTCTGTTAAATAAGCATGAAATATATAACAAACAATATAAGCAATTAGGACTAAGAAACACAGATCCTTGCCATATTAAGGCACATACAACTGTAAATCATCATATATGGATAATACTGCAAGGACCTGTGCCAAGGTGTTGCTGTTCAGGGATCCCTGTCTGCATAGAATATTATGGTGATAACAAGACTAAAATCACTGTATGTCTAGATTGTAAGGTAAGCAATGCTGTGATGCGAGAATCTGTAAGAGAGTCATATATGACAAATCAAAACTATAAACATGTATGTTTGGCACAATGATGACGGCTTTTCAGGCCCTACTGGTGCTTAAACGCGCCCAGTGCCAATGAATCTGATGATATTGTTTCAATGAACACACTGTGAACACACCACTGATGCGAAACACACCTCACAGGGGCTACTGAATCTGATGCTCACACTCTATAGAAAAACTGCAGAATTCCAAATGCCATGAAACACTGGGCACAACACACAGAATCTGCTTACTCCTTTTTCAGAAATAACTCCTTGTAAAGAATCTGATGATCACATCTGAAAGAAAACACTGACACACACCAACTAACCTTCATTAAAACATACACACCTCATCAAATGCACTCTATCCAAGAAAACACACAGATGAAACTGCTCATACGGCAGTACTTTATCTATGAACGGGAAGATCCACACATGACCTGTTGTGCACTAAGGCTGGCATCATTCAAGGTCCTAATATAATGTAAATAAGAATCAGAAGTCCAACGGCCTAGCGTTTTAATAAAGTGTTCCTCGATCCCAGCATTAGCTGCTGTAGTGGTGGCCCCTATCTGAAAGGAGTGCCCATTGAATTTGCGTTGTGGATCGCCTAGTACCTGCAGGAGTAGATGTAATTTCTCCAAAAACACTGATCTAGAAAGTGGATTAATACCATCTGTAGTACAATAGCGGGCCTAAGACAGCTCACCCTGCTGCAGAGCGCTAGATAGTCGTGCATAGCCCTTAAGGGGCAAGTATTGTATGCACTGCAAAGAGTTTGATCTGCACACCATAACAGAATGGATGAGACTTTGATGCCCTCAACACTA